>AYEL01068762.1:0-41879 GCA_000484575.1 Olivierus martensii | reverse complement strand
GAATTTTAATTTAACTTTTAAAATAAGTGATGATTTTGCATTTTTTTTTAAATCAATATTTATGATTATAAACGATGCATTAATTATGAGCATTATTATTATTATTAAATTTAATGCACAACACGTAAAATTGTCAGATAAAATTTGATATTAAGGATAAATTGATTTTATATAAATAATTTAAAGAAATTCAATTTTAATTTAATTTTTCTCAATTTAATAAAATAAAATAATACTGATTTAATACATTCCTATAGAGCAGGGGTGGCCGATCTTTTATAATTCATGCCTCAATTTTTTTCATTTTTTAGTTAAGATTCGCTATACAAACTTATACTCCTTGTCAGCCCTTTTTAAAATATGGTAATATGTATATATTTAATTGTTAGATTTATATGAACAGATTAGATATCTCTTAATAACATACTAATCAAAGTTTAACTTAAGCATATTATGGCTAAATAAAGTAATGTAAGCTTATAATCAATAGAAAATTAGACACAGATTAAAAAACACTTTAAAAACCTTTTAATATGAAATCTAAAGTTCAATAGTTTAACGAAATAATATTCAGCACAGTATATGAGCCATTATGAGCCAATGAGACTGCTCAGTTACTAAAAACACCATCATAGTAATCCAATGATATCGGCCAGCTAACATATCACGTGGCCACTGTAATCCAATGAGGTTGCTCAATTAGCGTTAATCTTTCATCTTGGATTTTATATCAAGTAATTTACGCCAATTACAATATATAAAATCAATTTATAATAATCAATAACTGTCTTTAAATCTTCCTGCGTAAATCTCCTAACAAACAAAAGTTATTTCTTAAAAATCCATTCAGCCGTTCTTGTGTTATAAGTGAACATACAGGCGGAGGTATTTCAGATTTATAATATATATATATAGGTAAATTATATAAGAATTTTTTTTTTCTCTGGAATAATCAATAACTGTCTTTAAATCTTCCTGCGTAAATCTCCTAACAAACAAAAGTTATTTCTTAAAAATCCATTCAGCCGTTCTTGTGTTATAAGTGAACATACAGCGGAGGTATTTCAGATTTATAATATATATATATAGGTAAATTATATAAGAATTTTTTTTTCTCTGGGGTTCAGTGCGCCACTTCTAGTCATGCAATGCGCCACAGGTTGGACATCCCTGCTATAGAGAATGATAGAAATAACATTAAATTAATCCGGATATAAAATATGGTAATATTAATGCTTCATCGTTTCATAATATTTATGTCATGCATCCATTGTTAAGAGATATAACAATATAATATTTTCTGATGCAATAATTATATTTTTCTGAAGGAAATAAGGGTAGTTTTCTTTTGATTCATTTTTAGTAAAATATTGTATTTATTAGTGGTTTTAATTAGTTAAATACTTCCTTGAAAAATGCTTTGGTTGGGAAAGTATAAAGGAGTTTATATTTCAATGTAATATAGCTTTCCAAGTAATAAACATAATCACAAAGCCAATAAGAAAGCTTTTTATCATGAAAGGATGACAGCGAATAGATTAGTGAAGGTGTGTAGATTGCTACTCTTCTCCTATAAACACTGCAATGATTTGTCATCATACCAAAGCTATATTTCACACTTTCGCCTAAGTAGTTTTTCATGGAAGGCTTTTTATCGCCTCCAAACTCATTTCTCTGTTGCTAATTGTCTGTAGTTGCTGCTTTAGCAAGTTTATTTATAGTACCTTCAGGCAGTGGTTCTGATTTCAAAGAGAAATAATGATAACAAAAAATTAAAAATAATAATATTCTTCTTCTTTGATTTTAAATTTCGTTTTTTTTTTTTATCTAGAATGATTTCCATAATGAATTTTTTTTCAAACGCAAACTGCAAAGAAATATTAACTAAAATTTTATCTGGAAATGTTAAATAATTAAAATAAATTTAATTAATTAAAAATAAAATTGAAAAATTCGTTTAGAAGTTTTAACCTAAACTATATTGGATATAGATAAATAAATAAATAAATAAAAAAAAAGATTTAATGCGAAAGGAAAAAAAACAATCAAAATCGATTATTTTTTATTATATTTCATTTTATACTATAGACTACTGTTATTTTTTTCCTTTTTTTTTGTCTGATCGAACGGACAAACTGCATAAAAGAACATTGGAGAGAACTCATCCAACTGCCTAAAGCATTCTGGTGAAGAAGCAGTGTTTGCACAATACCAAACTAAATTGTGACTGCTAAAACAACACTGGCCACTAGAAGTATTAATTTAATTGCAAGCTAGAAACAGGATAGATTTCTTACTCGTACAGATGTTCTTTTCCTTCGTGGGCGGACTTGATCTGTCAGATTCGACAGATTTCTGTGCAAAGTTGTTCTTCTCCTGAAGGATTTACTACAGAAAAGAGTAGACAAATCTAATTATCTGCTTGAACGAAGAGATAAAGAATGTATAGGTAGATTTTATATCGTTTGTAATATTATGTTTATTAAGTTTTCAATGTAGTTTACTTATACATAATTTATTTCGAAATTTTTTCGATGTTTTTTTTTTATACTAATTTAAAGAAAATTAAATTAAATTTTATCATCTCTCCTTTTTTTAAAATTAATTTTAAAAAAATTCGATATATAATTTTTAAATTTACACCTATTTTTTTTTTTTGTTAAATAAACATTATTTGACAACAATAAGTACATGTAATAAATCATGGTATAAAATAATTAACGGTAATATAATTATGAATATTTTTATCGCATTTTATTGTTTCGTTCTATCTGAATCTGATATTCGTGCATATACATTCTTAACATAAATTATACACTTCATACGGAAAATTAGAACTTCCAAAACGTCATTTATGTAAATAAAATTAGATGACCGCCTTTCAAAATTATTCAAATAAACAGAAGATCGACTTGTCAAAATAATTATACTAAAAGCGTGCTTTGTATATAGATGCAAGATAGATTCAAATTTTATATAACAAAACGTCAATTAAATTCATAAACATTTAGAAATATCGACTTTAAGACAGAATCTAATTGTCTTATTTCAGTTAATCTTTATGTCTGATATTATGTTTGACTTTTCTCATTAATAGATATAAATATCAAAACAAATCGTGTTAATGTCTTTTCTTTTTTATAAAAATTGAAAATGAAGACTTGGAGAGGGTAGTTTTAACATCACTTTGTTATCCTTCGTGCACACGTAATGTTTCGCTTCTAATTATCTCGACAATCGCGCTGTAAATATATAATAAATAACAGCACAACAAAATACTTTCAGGAGATGATAAAAATCTTAAAAAGTTTCTTAAAATAATTTAGATATCGTGCAAATAAGTGCGTTACACTACTAACTGTTGTTTGCTTTAGTGAACATTTCATCCATTATTTTGTTGATGGATTAAAAATATATATAAGCCCTACAGTAATTAGAAAGTAAACAAAAGTTTTATTTGTGTTGTTATATAAGGTTTTATCGATTTTATATTCAGTAATTAGAGAAAATGTTATGATAACTATTAATACGAATTAAAATTGCTATTTTTATTGCTTATATATAAACTTTAATTACATTTATAGCTTTTTTTTGCGAAATTTAATTCACAAATAATAGAATTTTTATGAATGATTGTATTTTTTATTTTTTATTTTTTAATCAAGATAGACTATCTAAAATATTAATATTTGCATTTATTATTATTATTATTATTATTATTCCAGTATTTCTAATCGAATTATTATAATTTTTCACGAAAGTTTGCTTATTTAATAAGTTATTTTCATTTTAAAAACATTTTAGAGAAAATGTTATGATAACTATTAATACGAATTAAAATTGCTATTTTTATTGCTTATATATAAACTTTAATTACATTTATAGCTTTAGAGAAAATGTTATGATAACTATTAATACGAATTAAAATTGCTATTTTTATTGCTTAGATATAAACTTTAATTACATTTATAGCTTTTTTTTGCGAAATTTAATTCACAAATAATAGAATTTTTATGAATGATTGTATTTTTTATTTTTTATTTTTTAATCAAGATAGACTATCTAAAATATTAATATTTGCATTTATTATTATTATTATTATTATTTATTTCACGTAATAAAATGATGGCGATGGAAAAAGATTATAGATAATGAAGTTAGTTTTAAAAAAATGAAAGTAAAATAAAACTTAAAAATATATATATATATGTATGTATGAAGAAAAAATTTTTTTTAACTTGTATCCTAAGAACTCAAATACAAAATGTCATTATTCTTTATTAAATTTTATTTTTCTTCGAAGTAAAATAGGAAAATGTTTTATCTAATTTTATTCCCATTTTTACTAAAAATCATTATAGTAAATACAAGAGGAAAATCCATTAATATTACAAAAACGTTGTTGGTAGTAGTAAGAAGAGAAATTTGAACGAAAAAAAAAAGATGCATCGCATTAATGATGCAGAATCATTCTACTGTAACGATAAGTAATTTCCAATAGAAGAGAGATGTATATCTTTATATATCTTTAATAATATTTAATATTTTAATAATGCGATGTAACAAGACGTATTAATCTGCATTAAATTAAAAAACATCAATTTTTTATCAATTAAGAAAAATTTTTATATATTTTAATATATCCATTAAAATAGAAGGTAATTTTAATATATTATATATATGCTACGGTGACCATATTTTTTTGGAGAAGATAAAGAGCAGTAATGAACAACACAACGTTTTAAAAAATCATATTATTACTTTAAAAAAATTAATTTTGATATTTTTCTCAAGAATGAACTTTTAAAAATTCATAAAATTATATATGTCATGTCCAAGTTGCATTTGCTTCGACTTTTAATTGGATTTTTTCAGATAGTCCACATATTATTCATTAATGAAAATATCCGTTCAATGGGGGCATTAGATCTGGGGAGAAAGAAACAAAATTTGGCGATTTTTTAAAGGTTTTTAAACAATATATGTTTGTCTGTGAAATATTTAAAAATTCTAACCTATATATGTTGGCAGGACTCGTCATTTTGTCACATTTCTTCGATCTTTTCACAGCTGACAACAGAGAAACATGATACTATCAGAGAATAATCCACAAAATAAAGGGCAAAATGGCCATTTTAGAAAAAAAAAAAAATCCAAATGACGGAGAAGTGAAATAAAGGACGTATTTATAGCTTATTAATAAGTTTATCAAATTATGCAATTAATTTTTTTATTTTATATAATGAGACTACTGTAATAATCTCTTTAAATAATATGTATTCTGTAACCCTTTATGAATTTCAGTTATTTTAAGTAATGATCTATAAAATACTGTAGAGAATATTAAAAAATTTTTTTCTGGTACATATTTTTTATTGGTTAAAATCAGTAAAAATAAGCCTAAGAAACAGAAATATTTTATTTAATTTTAGCTGTAATAATAGATTTTAGTGTTTAAAATCATATGGCTCGTTCTCATAAAACTACGATCTATGACTTCGTTTCTAGGCCATCAGCGACAATTTTGATAAAACCAAATTTAAAATTTAATAAGAAAATTAATTCCAAATGCATAACGATATCCCATTTTACTCGAAGGAAAATGTTATAAGGTTGCAAAGTAAGAATATTTAACACATTACAACTAAATTAGTGTAGTTTGGAGCGGAGTAGAAGGAAGAATTGCCATACACAAATAATAGCAGTTATCCCCGCATGAACAGATCCAATAAAGAGGTGGAGAGAATTGGACATTTCCCCACAGTCTTCACTAATAACGTTGTATGTGCTGTAGGGTATGCGCAACTGCTCTGTCATCAGTGTCTTAGCGGTACTTCTAATCGAAGATCCTTTCAGACTCATTACATGGGAAAACTTCATTAGCGACGCCTCTATAGCTCATGGGATGCAATGACATCTGAAACTGTTTGCAGCGCACGGTGCCCTTAATGAAAACTCGCCACTTAATACAGAGATAAGCTTAATCCATGTTGTGCACTTAATGACTTCTTGGTTCACTTTTAATCTCCCATTACAATAAAGTGTACGGTAAGTTGAATTTTGGCTATTATAAAGGTAAGTGTTATCAGGTGAATTGTCCAAAGTGAGAAATTCAGTAAATGGTTATGTTCGTTTTACTTGCTAATGACTTCTGTTTTATTGCCCAAACTGTACATCTATTAATCCAAATTCCATTCGGAAATTAGAACTTTTTTCCTTCTAAATAAGTTTTGATCTTTTTTTAATAACATTAAAAACAGAGATGGAACTATTTTTTTTTTCTTTCTATAAATACGACTTATTAAAAAGTGATTATTGTATAAATTTAAAATTCATACCGTATAATATCAAATTCCATAAATAATAATTTTAAAGATATATGTAAAAATTCATCATGTAAAGTACATTACGCATATATAAACGTATAAAGTAATAATCTAATAAAAAATGCAATTTTTATTAAATGATAATTTTTTTATTAACTTTAAATATATAAAATTAAATAAAGCAACCATAAATTGTTTTCAAAATTAGTTTTTTTTTTTTATATAATAACTTGTAATTAAATATATAAAATTAAATAAAGCAACCATAAATTGTTTTCAAAATTAGTTTTTTTTTTTTTAATAACTTGTAATTTACAAGTAGTCCTCGATTTACGACGGGGTTCCGTTCCAACGTCTCCGTCGTAAATCTGATTCTGATGGATTTTTTTAATTCTTGATTTGTTTGATTTCTGTTTTAATATTTTCACAAATTAACTTTCTATTTAACTTAAAACAGTTAAACAAACCTTTTTTACGTTGGAATTTTCATCAATAGTATTATTTCTGTACTGGTTATGACAAGAGTTACGATAAGATACAGTAATAATGGCGACGTTGAGATGCATATACAAAAGCAATATGATGTATGTATATATATATATGCAAGTGGAAAAGTTGAATTAGAGAATTTTTATTAATAATTTTTGACGTCATAAGTGCGAATCGTTGTATGTCGAGTCGTCGTAAGTCGAGGACTACCTGTAAATTAATCATCTTTGAAGATTCTAGACATAGATCATCTCATGAAACTATATTAACTTATATATAATAATTAAAAGATAGTAAAATATGTTTAAAATACTAATTAATCACGTTTAATCAAATTGCATTTTCACACGTGGTATTTGATGATAAAAATTAATACACTTATTAGTAACATAAACAACGCAATAATGCACACGTTAACAAACATTATCACCATTATTTCGTCACTATTCTTCGACATTACTAACATTTGGATTCGTGACATAACAACGAATTCTAAAATTATAGATGCAATACAATTTTTGTGTCCTGTAACGTAATAATAATAATAATTTCTAACTTATGCATGCTTTGCGTTTTTGGAAATCTCGGAAATAAATTATTAGAGTGCATTACTAGCCAGAAGCTATCATAATAATCCGATTTCGACCAAAATCGAATTTGGCAAACAGATTTCTGTAAGAATTTGAATATCAAATTTCGTGAAAATCAGACCAGTCCAGTTGACGTAGGTAGATAGAAATGACGACGCTAATAAGTGCATTTCGTAAATATTGTGGACCAAAAAATTTGTGAAGTTTTAAGTATAAGTTACTAATTTTTATCGTTTTGATAGCGGTGATGGTCTCTAATTGAATAAAATTTGAGTATTAATCAGAGTTCGTTGACATAACAGTAGCAATGATAACGCAATAGACTAACAATAGTTACAATCTATCAATAGAAAAACGATAGCATATGACGTAACAATAGAACAATCTTTAATAAATTGATGTTTTCTGATTACTATCAATGGCAGAAAATTAATCTATATAAGATAATCTATAAATAATCGCGATTAAAATATTAAATTATATGCTCTAGAACTAGATCAAAAGTAATTTTTAAAACATTAAATTTGGAAAAACTGTGTTATAAAAATTCAAAGATTTAATAAGAAAAAAAAAATTTATATATTAATATACATATATAAAATGCATCAATCTAGATAAATCCAAAAGAAAATAGTAGCTGGAACACTTTCTCTGTATTTGGAATAAAGAAAAATATTTAAATTATTATCAAAATATTCAGTTTGCATTGCTAAACTATATATTGCTGAAGTTTTATTACAAGCTTTATTTAAAATTAAAATATTTTTGTTGATTGGTTTCGTGTTTATATTTTTATCTCTTTCTTGTTTTCAACTGAATTTTCTTATTTATTTTATTTATAAATTTTCTAGATTTTTTTACTACTAACACATTTTTAATCTTATAAATATTCTAAAAAAAACTTATAATAAATGATCAATATTTTAATATTTTAAAACACATATTGCATGTTATTATTATTAGTGTAAATGTTTATCTAGGACATTTCACTTTCAGAATATCCTGAAATTTTAATACAAAGCTGGCCCAATTTGGAGAAATTTATTTTTTTACTAGTTATTTTGATGAATTTCAAGATGGTATTTGCATAATATATTTTTCTAAATGAAATGAAGATATAAAACTTAAATCGCTGCTGGATATAAACTTCCACAAAGTTGAAAATACTGCAATATCCTTGAGGATGTTTTTTAAATTTTTTCGATATTTTGAAACGAATTCACTTACTCCATCGCATATATATAGATATATAATATATATATCTTCATATATTAAAATTTGTTTTAATATATAACCACTAAAGAAATATTATTTTAACTTTGTTTTTTTATAACATTTATAAAATATTAAATTTGTTTCTGATACGAATTTTTAAATATCTGTTAAGAATGGTTTTAATTATTATCATCAAGAGCGTAAAATGAAACCATCACTTGAAAACACACACAATAAAAAAATTCCTTTTAAAAGTTCTTATTTAATCATTCAAAAAAATAGAAGTAAATATACATGTGAAATCTCAAAGAAAGAAAAAAAATTTAAGAATGCTTCTTTGACCATCAATTAAATTGCTACATTCACTTATTTTCTTCGACGATGACTTTTGGAACTTCAATTATTGTCTTCACTTTCCTATTATTATTTTTTCATTTTCAGCTATTGCTGCATCGAACAACAATTCTTTGTAGAATCACTTAAGTGTTGCTAATTGACAAAAATCGTCCAGCGAGATTTTCCGAATCGTTGTCTGTACAGTATGATTAAATGATTCTATATATATATATATAAATTTTTTCCTCTTTCAGATTTATTCTCTAGAGAGAAATTATCTGTAAGTTAAGTTGTGAATTCAGTTCAATTGGAAAATATCAATCTACCGTCTTTATTACATTTTTTTTTTATGTATTGAATCACTTTTAATATATAATTCTTGAATATCGTAAGAATGAAAAACAAATATTAACTGACTGATAAGTTAAATAACTTATTAGAAGATTAAAAATTTATTTATAGACAGATTCAATTAATTAAACTAAGAATTGATTTATGTTTGTAATGATTAATATTAACTATTACGTTGATTATTAATATCTTCTATTAGTTTTACTATTTTATACAGTTGGTTAATCATTTATACGTAAAATTTAAATATCTTTACTTTATATTTTTGAAAATTAAATCGCTGAAGTTTAATCTGTTACAAAAGATGATGATCTCTTGTATTAAATATTAAATGTTTTATAGAAATCTGCGTTTATTAAATGCTTTCTAATTAATTTACTCTATGTTCTATATACATAGTAACATAACGTCATACTAACTTGTAAGAAACGTACTAATTACACTATTGCAATATACGTAAATATGTTTCGAGCATATTAAGTGACATGTTATTCCCGTGCTAAACATATTTCTGATTATGATTATCATATTTAATAACGCACATGATTATCTTATTAATTTTCGAAAATAAAATTTCCTGAGTAACTTGACATGAAACAAACTATGTTTATGTTAGTAAAAATTCAAGATTTAGTTTATATTTCTATTTTTTAATGTATCAAATTTTGTTTAATTATTAAATTTAAACTGAGGGGATTTATTCGGTTACTGAAAAATTACAAAATTGATTATAAATATTGCACAACACATTGCTTGTTTGCGCCATATTGATTAAATCAAATTCAAAATTACATTCGCCAATTAGGCGATTAATGCAGTTTATTAGATAAGTTTCTTAGTTTAATCAATATTAAAAGTTTTATTTTGGAATTTTTCACTTTTTGATATCCCATCAGGACACGTTATAATTTACTTATATTCAATAAATTTAATGAATATCTTAACTTTTCTCGCTACATTGAAAGTATATTTTTTTAATGCATGTACGAAGTATATATTTTATATTATTATTAAAAAGATTAAGAAAAGTCTTACTTTGTAATTGTTCGACTTTCGTTTTAATGTAATTTTATCATCATTAGCATGACCACCCCTTTAATGTGAAAATGAGCACAGGCTGTTTGATGTTAGGATGCGTGTTGAGGTTATAAGCATCATTTTTCTCAGTGACATTTTCACTTCATGATGATTTGTCGCTGAGAAGCAATAAATTGAGACACACGTAGGTAAGGTTTACTTATTAATCGGATATTTAAAGACATTCGTGAAAATTAGCTAGCAATTTTCTGTCAAATGACTTTATTACTAATTGTCACAAATTACTTAAATTTCTAGCAAAATCGATCACTAAAGCATTAAACAAGTTGCGCTGTTGAAAATATTCGATATATCGTCTTTTTTTTTTTATTTTCTTTTTTTTTCTTATTTTTATAATCTCAGACAATAAAATTAATTTTTGCAATTCGTTTCTTTAAATAAATTTGATTAATTAATTAAGAAAAATAAATAAATAAAATTAATCTTTCTTACATTTAGTAAGCATTTAGCTCCAAATTTATTCTGCTTACTCATTTAATTAATTAATTAATAATAATATAATCTTTCTATCTTACTACTATGTTTTTTTTTTTTTTGTTTTAAAAATAAATTTTGGTCTATTTACTACTGATTAGTTAATTAATAAAGTCGTTTCGCTCAACTGGAGAGAGAGAGAGAGAGATTAGTGCATTTCCTAACTTAAGATATATATGTATTTTTATATATAAAAACATTAATTTATTATTTAAAAAAAAAATATCCATTCCTCACTTTTATTTCTGCAAAAAATAAAAACTTTCTCGTCTGACGATTGGAATTTTGATACTGCTGAATTTATTTTCGGACATTTTTATTGAATATTTACCACATGGCGAGTTAGCTTTTCCCGTGTTTCAAAATAATAGTGTCGGGGAATTTTTCGTGAATAATTAATTAATTAATGTACAGATGCTTAATTAATTAAGCATCTGTACATTCTGAAATTCTACATTTTTTTTTTTTATGTTTTAAAACGTACGTAAAAAAAGAAAAATTGGAAAATTTAAATTTTAATTAATTTGCTATAGAAATTCGCTAGATAATTTAACAAGTAAAATGTTCACAATTTTCAAAACACAAAAATTGTTTATCAAAATTATAAGATAAATATTGGGCCTACTATATAAACTATCCCAAAGAATGATGATTTTAATCTATCATACATATATATTGATCAAGAAAATCTTATTATAAAATTTAAAAGCTTTAATTATATGTAAATTATATATATTTAACAACTAGAACGGATAGATATTTTCTTTTGATAATAAAAATTCAAATGTTTGCATTAATATTTCTTTAGAAATGAAATATTATACAGAATAGACTTACCCTTTGGGATTTAACATTAGTTGGTTGCACAAAGTAGAAAATAGAACATATGTTAAAAGTAACATAGAAAACATCTGGATACTACGATGAATGTGCTGTTTAAGATTCCGTCAGCAGACAAGTTGTTTGAAAAGGATAACAAAATTTAGAGATGATGTGATTGAACGAAACAGGTTTGCAAAGAATTTTAGTGTCAATGTGCCATAACATTGCTTTCTATCTGTTGGAACTATAACATTTTCTTCACGTCCATCGAACTTCTACACTGTTTTATCGATTTTTTTATCTAGAATTTTTTACTGCATTTAATGGCATATATATTTATTCTATTTGATTTTGAATGTATTTCAAAAACAACCAAAACGATACGTTTTTTTTTTCTATTGTATATCCAAATGACTAGAAGTTTCATCACTCGTCCTGAAAATTTTTCTTTAATCGTAAATTTTTTTTTTATTTTTAATTAAAAATTCGTCGAAATTTTACGAAATGTTAGACTATCTTCTTATTCTATACTTTAAATATAAAAATATAATACGAGAATAATTAAATTTTATAAGGTTATGTTTCAGTTTTTCTATTGTTCTGTTTTGCTATTTATTTTGATATATCAGAAAATTAATATTTTTGAATTAATTTATTACTTTCTTTATGTTATTTATAAAATCAGACTTTTTACTAGCTTCGTATTGTTTCTTAAGTGATTTTAATGGATAATGTATAAATTTGCAATACAATAAGAAAACATCAAGAGATCAAATTCAAATAGTCATTAACTTCAATAAGAATTAAAGAAAAAATTGTTAGTTATCTTTTTTTTTTATCATAAAAACTAGATTGTATTATCAGACAAACAGAATTTGATAAACAAGGTTGATGTATGAAATTTGCCTAACGAATGCATTTCACTTTTAACATGCAGACGAACTAAAGTAAATATCTTCTGTTTATTTAAGAATAAATGAAAGAAATTCCTTTCAAGGTTTTTCACTGAAAGATGAAAAATTTCTTTAAATATTTAACTTTATCAAAATATAATAATATTGTTGTGTTTTCTGAATATAAGGAAGTTAAAAGATTGCATTATTCAAGCTTATTCTGGAATCTGTGCAATAATACAAGATTAATTAAAGATTAAATTAGATTAAAGGAAGAGATAATTTGCAGTAATTTGTTTAGTATAACTGCTAAATAAAATATAACGAATTATTCTTCAAGAAAGTTATACAAGTTTAGCGAATAACATGTGCGAATGATTTAATATTCTGCTGTTTACATTCGGTATGACAGTAACGATCGAGGTCTTTAATTAACGTTATATGTAGGAAATGATTGATGTCTTCATGGAAAGGAATCCATCTTACAAGAGAAAAAAGGAAAGTACATAGAGAGAGACTAACTTTTCTAACCAATTATGAGTTAAGTGGAAGTAGTTGATGTGGTCAATTCTAGCATCTAATTAAACTTAGAGTCTGTATTCGTTTAAGGAACCCATTGATTTGGATACTAAATCTCACTAGAAATCTGAGAAGCGTAAAATTAAACATGTAATTCCCAGGTGAAAGAGCACCTTGTTTGCTAAAGACATTGTGTAGGAATTTGAACAGAAACAAGCGAGGGAATAATTGAAGGGGATTTCAAAATGTGTTATATATTATGTTGTTTGCTTTGCATTTATGTGTGAATCAGGAAATTGCAGAAGGGTTATTCTTAGGGATAAATATATTACGTTGTTGGATTACGTTACTAACATCGCATATAGCAAACTGAAGAGCGGAATTAATTGTTAGAAAGGAAGGGAATTGTGAATATTACAAAATGGGTTAATGTTGTAATAATAGCTTGATAGTATTCTATAGCTTATGGTAATATAGTCCCAAGTATTATTTGTTTAATAGTATTTTAAATGGATGCGCATTTTCCGACCGATTAAACTTGATGAATTAAAATAATAAAGGGTAAAAACTGTTATATAATAATAATAAATGATTATCTAAAATTGCTAGATAGTAAATTAGCTATTTGGGCAATTATCTAATTGATAATTGTGTCGACATCTTAAAATGACTCACCTATCTTTTCAGCAATTCACATCACTCTCAATTGATTTACTCTCTCTTTATTTCCACCCTAATCAATTAATTATGGTACATTGGTGTGGCTGATTAACCCCAGTCAATGATTTCTGAAAGCCATTCTATCCAAGACACCTAAAAGCATCAATTCAACGAGATAGCAACTTTTATCTAATGCTATTTCTAACATTAAAAGCATTCGTTAAAAGAAACAACATCCATAAAAGACTGAATTAAACAACAAAACTTTTACTCGAATTTTTGCTATTTTTATTACAAAAGAATTCGAATATTTATAGTGCTATTTATTTGCGTGCTTTCTGTGAAAGAAAATACTTTAGAGAAGGTCACTGCGATCGAATACGTAACAATGCATTTATATGTTATCTATGTAGATGTTATCAATGGCGATTTTTCACGTGAACAATGATTACCCAGACCTATATCTGCATGTAAATTACTAGGAAAGGAATTCGCATTAAATTTATGCCCAACAATAGAATTTTCGGTTGTACTTCGTGTTTTGAAAGTATTTTTATGAGTTAGGTTATGTTAGTGCATTTGGTACTATTCATAATCGATTTGTTTAATTTAAAAAATAAGAATTTACTCGAAAATCGATTAATTGTCGTTTTTAATTTTATTCCATAACTATTTACCTATTGATTATTTTTTAATGATACTATTTTATTTACAATTGGCAATAAATAAGAAATATTATAGTTGAAGGATGATATTAATCCTCACTTATTAAAATAAATAATATAAAAATAATTAAATGTTATATCGCGTAAAAATTCATGCAAACTTTTGTTTCAGAGAGAGAAATAAAAATTATTATCCTATTTTACTTTAATTTGATTAATGTTTCTACATTATCCAACTGAATGAATCATTTAACAAAACAAAGCACATGGATGAATCTTTACATAGAATTTTTTTTTTTACAAGGAAACAAATGTACTAAACATGTAATAACTGAAAATTATACTTGTAATTTTAGCGAATTAATAAAAAATGTACGTATAGTTTAAGCAATTTTGTAGCAAATAAACAAGTTTTACTAATAAAGTCATAAATCAGGAATTTATTAAAACTGTAATGAAAAACAGTCTAATGAATTACACATGCTTGATAAAATTTTTGAATAACAGTTCTTTACAGGAAGCAAAGTGAATATGCCAAGTATTTTCTTTTCATTTATCGCAAGACTGGACATATCCATTAATTTCTTCTGCAATTTTATTCGTTACTCCAAACTAGACATGATTAGATTGTATTTTTTTCCCCCTTATATTTCTTAAGTTGTTTACGACAAAGTTTTGCAAGTAAATTATTTGATAATTAATGGCAAAACAATTAAAAATGATTTGGAAATTAAAATGTGACAATTTTGTAACTTGCTCATTAATCAGAACAAAATGATTAATTACTTTTTTTCTACATATATGCCAAAAATTATATTGATAAAACGTTCGTATTATTTAAAAATAAAAGACTAACAAATAGTTAAGACAAACATTTGTTTAAAATTTATGAAATTTCTTCATTTCTTTTCATCTGAACGTACACAAAACAAAATAAAACTCGACATACAACTATCTCATATTTCCCAAGATAATATCAAAGTAAAATGCAAAGCTTAAAAAAATAAAAAATGAAAACAAATTTTCATTGAAATATTTAAATTTATATTCTCGCTATTTCCACAAAATCTTTGAAATATTCATCACATCTCTCAAATTAAGAATGGAAACCATTCTTAATTTTTAACTATTTAACAGAAATACGGATTTCTACTCAAATTTATCAACTATTATTTTACTTAAGTTCAACAAAATTGTTTTCTTTCTGAATAATTCAATTTTAATATTTAATTTTTTTTTGTACTTAAAATTTTTATAAATTAACTTTATATATTTGCACTTTAAACTTTGTAAACATATACATATATAGAATTTTTAAATTGTAATTTTCATTTTTTTTTTTTCAATTTATATTGAATTTTTTTTCCAATTTTCGATTCCCTTTCGAACTGTTTAAGGAGGTTAACAAAGTTAAACTTTTTCTATGACAAAAACATCTAGATCCTAAAATGTTGACATTTCCTTCAAAACATTTATCTTCCTTCCTCCACCGGATACCAAAATATGTACAATATGTTTGTTGAATATAATCTATCGAAAGAGAATTGCTATTTCATATATTCTACACTTTTATTTGTCAATAGATTTTTTTATTTCCTTCTAAATGCGTTTATATATCTGTTTATCCGTTTTTTTCCAATTCGAATTCTTTCTAAACAATATAAAATATGATGCAAGCTTTCTTAAACAGTAAATCCAATACTTTTCCTCTCTTAATAATGCCAACATTTTGTAACTTCAATTCGATTTCAGTTTGGATATATATTTGTTCATATTTCATAGGATTTTTTTCTCCTGATAATATCAAACGTGTTTATAATAATAAATTTACCTTAAAACATTATCTAAAGGAATATTTTGGTAAACAACAACGATTGATTCTGTTTGCTTTCAAAAATTCATTTATATTCGATTTATTATATTTAAAATTCGATGATATTTAGAATGTTTCTCTCTACCTTTAAGATATTTTGAATATTTACTGGAAGTATCAATATTTATGGAAGTATGATTATTTTGGAAGTATCAATATTTATGGAAGTATAATTATTTACAATATCCTCATTATCTTAATAAGATTTGTTTCTTAGAAGAAAAGATTGAATTCTATTACAATATATTTTTATAATAAAATATTTGTTATAGATAAACAAAACATTTTCAATACAAACTAATTATTTTAAATAATGATTTAGAATATTTGTTCTCTTTAGATCCGTGGTTCCCAACGTGGACCTCTTAAAAATCAAACTGCCTCCTTCTGGGTGCACAGAGGGAAATTTGATTTTTAAGGGGGACAATTCTAGAATGATGTATTAACCATAAGAAAGTAAAAAAATTCGCTAATTTTTTTACTTTATGGTTCTAAGGCCTTATATACAGTATATATAAAATACATATTGTGTCATACACATTTTTAAAATTAAAATCAGAATATACACGGCGATTTTGAAACTTTTTTTGCTACTTTTCCTTATCAATTCATATTATTATTATTTTTTAAACAATTTCTTAGTGATTTCTTCCTCAGTACTTCAACTGTTCTTTCGTTCTTTTTATTTTTCTCTTTCATGGATGTCATGTTCTTTGGAAGCTTGTTTAGACCCAAGTTAATGGCATTTTAGGCTTCCTCTACGTGAATAATAAGAAGCTATTAGTATAAGTTACTATTAGTTAATAGTAAGGTTCATTTTTTGAATAGTAAAAAAATTATATGTCACAGGGGATCATCAGGATTTTAGAGATGCTTAAGTGGAGCATGGCCAAAAAAAAGTTGGGAACCACTACTTTAGATATACTAGAAAATTCCAAAACACATGAAAAATTTCAAATATCAAATATTCTAAAGTTTCAGATTAAACGTTGATATTTTATTAATATTTTAAATATTAATATAAATATCTATATTAATAGCTGTAATATTAGCCCACTAATTTGAAATTAAATGTATTAAAATTTTATTTAATGTTTTCCATAATATAAAAAACAAAACTTTAATTTTTTTTTGAATTTTGTAATTTTTTTTTTTTTTTATAATGCTTCAGATGGAGCATTACGAAATCAATCTATATAAATGTATAAGGTTATAATAGAACTTAAATTTTATAATTATTTTAATATTACATCTATGACCGTTTTAAAGGAAATAGTCCAAAAATGACTATCGAGTGATTAATGATCCCAAAAGTATCATTTGTGAAATTGTCACATCATTAAGTTAAAATACTGCTAATGGAAAAATATTTTTTCGAATATACTTCTTTGATTATCGATCCAATCCAATTATATTCAGTTCATCAGAGAAGACATTAAAGGAATTTTTGTTTGAGTAAGAACGCCAATAACAGACACAGGGAATAAAAATTATGACCTTAAAGAGAGGAATCGTACGACAGATTAGAGTATGTTATCTCAAGCTGTTTATATTAATGTGACATTAACGTCATTGGCAGGAGAGAGAAAGAACATAAAATCATCCATGTGATGGCGATTCTCTTCTGTACCTTTTAATAATAATAATACATTATGATATCTCACTTCTACTTATTATTTGCTTTGGTGATTTAAAGATCGACTGTGTGTGTAACTGTAAAGGCAGGATGTAGTTTTGTCCCGAATAAAACTTTTATTAATATGTTTACAACATAGATTATTTGTTAACAGAATAAATTTTAATGGCATAATTTGTAAACGTTAAAGACATCTTGTTGAAAAGTATAAAACTTCCATTTTAATTATAATTAATCTGCTTAATAAGTAATGATTTTTAAAATGTGACTAGAATATAAATTAACTTATTATACCTTATCGCAGAGTAAATATTATTTTTTATTGTAATAATCTATTTATATACATATTATTGCAAGATAAGTATAAAAATTTAAAGAGTAAACATACCTTAGAAGAGTAATTAAGAATTTTTATAATTAACAGAATATTTTTATATTTAAAGTATAAAATTTTAAATATTTTAAAAATATAAAATGCTGAAAATATTGCTTAATATGTTGATTAAATGGAATATTATTATTATTATTATATATAAATAAATTAATAGGTCCCTATCAACTGTTTAATGCTTGATTAATTAATTGTAAGTAAAAATAAAATCGTTTAAAACCTATAAAAATAATTACTAAATTTAATTTTGCACTTCATAAATGTGATTTTTATATATTATTTAGTCTAGATAAATGTTGAAATGCGTTTTTTTTTTTTTTAATGAAGAAAATAAAAGATTAAATATGAAAATATGAAATATTTAATGTATTCTAAACGTAATAAAGCGTGATTTTATTTTTAATAAGTTACAAAATGCGTATTAACAATTAAGCAAAGATATTTCTGGTAAAAAATAAATTAACCCATATTAAGAGCACTTTTACTTTCATTACAAAGAATGAATAATTAAAGTGAAAGTAAAATTAGATATTTTTATATAACGAATTTTCGGTAGAGCTTTTAAAATAACTCACTATAAAAATGAGCAATTTATTATGTAGTTAAGTTAAATGTAAATTATGCAAGTCGTTTTGATGAATTTTATATTATCTTTAGAATTGTATTATTTATCAAATTATATCTTTTTTAAATCCTCTATAACTGATTGAAAAATGCTAATATATGCTAAATGTTTATTATGCTAATATATTTTTCTAATTATAAATAATGATAATAAATTAATAATATTTATCGTAAATAAGTTAATTTTTCTGTCAATTTAATATAAGTAACTTAAAAAAATAACGCAATTTATTTTTTAAATAAATTTCTTACTTAAAAATTGATAAATTTATATTAGGATTGACCAACTATCATAGAAATTTTTTTTTTATATTTAAAACCATCGAATTTGATTAAAAAAAAATAATATCAGTAACGCTAATAACAATTTTCCAATGTTTTACTTAAATTTATATTAAAATGACCAGACGTCCTGGATTAGCCGGGACAGTCCCGGTTTTTGAGTCTTTGTCCCGGATTGTCCCATTTTTTTTTACTTATAAGTAAATAGTTGATTTTAAAAATTTTTTAAAATTATTAACTAGATTTAATTTTAAAAAATTAGCTTCTGAAGAATTCTCCTTCCCAATCTTTTCTATACATAGAATGTGGTCACACTAACTAATGTGGATGAATCAATCTGAAGAAAATATAATAAAAAGTAATTGTAAAATATATTGTTTATATTTCTTTATATCTTCCTTCTTTCTTTTTTCAAATTTTTTAATAATTTACATTTTTTGTTGATTTTCAAAAAAAAAAAAAAAATATTTTTGGATTTTGTCCAACCCCACACACTATACCCCTACACCCCCAATATCTAGTGTGTCCCGGGTTGAAATACAGAAAATCTGGTCACTATTTATATGAAAAATCAATATATTTTTATTTATTAATGAATATTCTAAACTTTTATAGATAATTAAAATTTTAAACTAAATCATAAGATATTATTTAATTATTTTAAAATATGCAATTTCATTTTACTGTTAAGAAAAATAGTCGGTGATGTTATTTTTTTAAGAAAAAAAAATTAAAATTTAGACTGTTTAAATCGATAAAAGAAAGAATAACTGCTTTAGGGGACCTCTGGTCTTACGAGACTAACTTATTGTCCAAAGTGCAGTTGATCTGTCACCACTTCTACTCAGTCTAGTCAGTTTAACATTTTCAGTTCTTCAACATCTTATTTTATTGGAAAATTTCTAACCTCTTCAAAATTCCACTTCAATTCATTTCGTTTCCGAAATTTGAGATATTAAACGGAATTCAACATTCTGTAAAGCTTATTATTAAAAACATATTCACAAAGAATATATCTGTTTCCCCGTACATCTTTTTAAAAAAATATATATGTATATGTGTATATATATATATATATATATCCAATAGTATATATTTTTGAAGAAAGATAAATTCTCAGTATCGAAAATATTCTGTTCCGAAAGAGGAATCAATATTACATTATAGAGAACATATACTGTGATATTTGCTTTATAGAATTGCAAAATAGGTTGCACAAATGATATTTGTTTGACGCGGTTGATAGCAAAATTGCAAAAAAAGAAAATAATAATCTGTTCAAAAATCTAAAAAGTTTATTATTTTACATTTGTATCACGATTTTTCTTACTTTAATTCATTGCAAATAACAAGAATTATTAAAGAAAATGTCGTTCAAAGTGACAAAATTAAGTCACAAAATATTCGTTACTTTATTCACTTTATCCTATAAAATAGGATAAGCCAATAAAGGATGACAAGATTCAAAAATAATATATAATAATATTTTAACTTCAGGTTGGTCATATTGAATATTAAACACGTAAATTCACAGTAAAGACACGTACTGGCCCACTTGTTACCTGGTAAGAGAACATTAATCATTTGTGGGAACCGCTATTATTTTAACTAAATATATTAAGAGGACCCTTTCCTCTAATTAATTATTAATCATCTAAAATTATTATTTATTTTACAAACTGAAAGTAAATTCGGTAACTGTCAACTTTCATACTTCGACTGTTATTATTAATAATTACGCAGGTAATGCACCATTTTAATTATTATTTTGTTATCTTTAAGCACGACTGTATCTAAACTAATAAAATATTAAGTAAAAGTTCATATCAATAAATTGCTCTGTTAAATAAAATTATCGTAACTAATGATCATGACCTCGGAGCTCAGATACGTTTCGTGAACATTTTTATAAACTTTAAATGATAATAATCGATTAATAATCTATAAAAGAATTTTTGTAATTTAATTGAATAATAAAAGCAATTAATTGATGATAATTCAAATATATGTGCCGATTCTTCCATAGATTAATAGTATTTTTCAGATGTTGATGCATTAACAGCATTTATCAATTTAAATCCAATCATAATTTTTACTTCAACATTTTAAATTCGCAGTGTTCTTAAATATTATTCTTTTGCTAATTATAATCATTGTTCACGTTCTGGATGAATAATTTTCGAAGATTATCAACAGTTTGTATTGGTAAGCTTTATTCAATGTTCCGGAAATTAATGGCTAGGATAGGGAAAGTGTCAGATAGTTTGCTAAGTAAACAAGAATAATTCTTCCATTCTTCTCGTTACATCGTCAGAATTTACTCATTACACTTCATAAGAACCTCTTCTCAATTCGATTTAATATTTCTTCTTATTTACAGAAAATATCAAATTATGTGTTAGGAAAAAAAAAATTAAGTTTACTTAAGATAACTTTTCTTCTTTTAATACATTTTTCTCTGATTTCGTTTTTTATTATACACAAAAATCTTGTTTAAATAGGTATATTTATCATCATCAGATACGTGATAATACATAATAATTAATTGAATGCTTTAAGGAGAAATTTTTTTTTTTATGAATGTATGAAATGATATATATATTTTTTTGTTAAAACAAATATGATGTTAAATTTTATCTGTTCTTTATTTGTAGATAAGCTGTAATGGCTTCAAAAATATCTAATCGTACTAAATCAAATCATATATATCAGAGCTGATACTTTATTAACTTTGATATATATTCTATTCTAAGTATTTTATCTTAATATAAAATTGTGGAAGAAACTTTTATTTTTAAACAAAATTTTCAAGTAAAAAAATATGCAAATTTCATCTAGAGATTAAAGCATATAATAATATTTCTGTAGAGTAACTGGGGGTATTATGGAATACCATTTTGTTTCCATACTTTATAAAAAATTCTAAAAAAGCTTATATGGTTTCTCATGTGTTATTTATCTTCTATTGACATTCCCATATAACATATTTAAACATGGTTGCCATAGTTTATATATCTATCATGCAATTTAAAAAAATTATTTAAACATGCAAAATTCCATAATGGCCAAAAAATGTGGGTTAAATGGAATAGTATTCCATTTTTCAAATAATTAAAAAAGCAGTATTTTCTTCCAGGTACTTTACATGAGTATTAGATAAATATGTACTTACAAATATTGACTAAAACATATTTTTATTCAACTTCAAAAAACTATTCAGTATTTTGTTAAAACAAAAATTTTTAAATAGTTCTATTTTATTTTAGGGAAAATTTTCCTTATGTTGGAATTCTTAATTGCTGAACATAAAAAAAAAAAAAAAAAATAAAAAAGCCTTAGAATATTTTATAGATTAGTCTAATTTAGATAGTAGTCTGATCATATGTCTATTTAAATTTTAGTGGATCAAACGTTAACTTAAATTAGATTAGTACGACTGAACGTGGCAATATGGAGTAGTATTCCATATTGTGATCATCCATACGATATTTAACGAAGCAAACACTCCGATAGAAGCCAAATCTTTCAAATAGGAAGAGATATTATGAAAGGTGCTTCCTAAATATTCTTAAGAAACTCAGAAAACAATTATCATCTTGCCTATAGTCTTTGCAGATTCGATGATTTCAGATGGCGCAAAAATTTTTGTATTTGATGACAACACGTTCTCTATTTTAAACCATCATACTTTCCACTAAGGAAACTGAAACTGAGGAAAGTATGTTGCCACTTAACGTAAAAATTCTGCATTATTACAGTTTCATAACATCGCCTCCTCTATGAGAAACCATGCAATTCCATATAACTTTCCTATTCCATAATACCCCATTACTCTATAAAATGCTACGATGCATTTTTTAAATATTGTTTCAGTATTATTTCTATGATATAGTTATTTTTTTGTTTTATTTAAGTAAAATCGCAAAAGTGAGCTATTTTTATAGCTCACTTTTGGGCATTACATCTGGGTTAAGTTCCAAAATTGATATATAAGTATAATCAATACACGACAGCTGTTAATTTATCAATCTTGAAAGTCTCACGAAGTCATTCACTTTTACTCTAGTTCTATCAATAATCTTAGTTTTATCAAATGATAAAACTGGAATAAAAGTGAGTGACTTTGTTTCTGCAAGTAAGCAGAAGCGGTTACAATGAAAATCAAAAAGAAATATTTGATTGAAATTACTTATATATCGATAAGTATAGAGGAAACTAATACAATACAAAGCACAGCACTTAGCGCTTGTCATGATTCCTAACAGAAGTGGTAGAAGGAACGTGTCCTGAGACGTCTGCCAGAGCACGTCTTGAACTCCTACTCTCCTTAGAATAAGATTAATGGCCACCTCTAGGAGTCATTCCATCTGTTTTGTTAGAGGTGGCGAAACCGCAACAGAGAAAATGTTCTGAGATCGATGTTCCTTGATCACGCCAAGGTTTTCTGGGACCCGATCCATTTCCACACCCGGTCACGTAAACGGGAAACACCCTTTGCCTCTTCTTCTCTTGCTTCCTTACCGACTAATGAAAAGTCATTCCTCTTACAGCAAACTCTTCTAGGATACTGAAGCCAAGTCTAATTTACTAACTTGATATATACGACTCGTTTGGAGAGAAGACAAACTACGAATTTTGGGACATTGGTCGTAAGGGATTTCTGTTTTTATTTCTTCTCCTTGTAATAGAAGTTCATGAACCTTGGCAACATTCCAGATTGTTGGAATGTATCGGCTCTTATGAACGTCTCCAATGGTTAAGTGTGAGCGATAAGATGATATAGACCTATATATATTTATTTATATTTATATACTTTCTGATATCAAGTTACGTATAAGCTTGTATTTATTCTTATAAAAAATATAATTCTCTTTATTACTTTTATTATTAGTTTTATGAGGGATCATTTCAAAAATTTGTAATTTCTTTCTGGAAAAATGGCCTCCTTACATATAATAGATTAAAAACTTGTAGAGGAAAATAGCTATAATAGGTTTAAAACTTGTAGAGGAAAATAGCGATTGATTAGAAACAACTAAACATAATTTATAATGAGCGATACAAACATGTTCATCGAATTCAAATCATTATCCATTATCTGAATGTTTCAACACAAATTTTCGATTTTAATCAATATTTAGGAAGAATCGTAAATATATTCTTTTTATATTTTCTTTCTTAACTGTTTTTTTTAATTAATATACAATTTTCTAAATGAGTTATTCTTTATTACGTAAAATTGGTATTTAAAACAAAATTATATATTAAACGTTCATAAAACGAGAAAACTTAACGGTAATGTAATTAAAAAATATAATTATTTTTCTTCTTTTTTTTTTACGATAAAATAATGATTATGAAAAGTATATTAAGCAAGAAGTTGAAAATGAAGAAATCTAGTTTGGTACTTTATTAGTTTTTTTTCCCCCCGTTTTCTTCTTCACTTTTGCTTTCCTGAATTATATAAGTAGTAAGAAGAACAACAATTAAATCCAGTTGCATCGTTTCCACTAACGAATCTAATGTTCTTCTTTGTTATTTTATTCTTAGTTTGCCACTACAATTCAAATAATATTTGGTCGTCTTATTTCGTTAAGATAATGAAGAGTAAAATTCAACGACTCAAGACTTTCTAAGTTTTCGAAACTGACTGAAGAAATTTAATTAATCTGAAGATATTTTTCTTACTGCTGAATTAATAAAAATTGTAGTTTTAAGTTACTTTTATCATGAAGCACACTACATTTTTTTTTGAAATCATCTAATTGTCGATTTTTTCTTCGAAGAAGCACACTATTTTTTTTTTTTTTTTTGAAATCATCTAATTGTCGATTTTTTCTTCGAAGAAATCTGATGTGAAATGTTATTTGATAGTGGTGCTACTTATTTTTAATTTTAAAAAAAATGACTAGTATTGCTATCATGATTTTACGTAATTTATTTACGTAAAATTTATTACAGAATAAATTTTAGTATATTTTTATTTATTAAGTAAAAGTTCATATCAATAAATTGCTCTGTTAAATAAAATTATCGTAACTAATGATCATCCTCGGAGCACAGATACGTTTCGTGAACATTTCTTTATTTATTAATTTATAATATTATTATTGCAGATATATTTATATTTATTTAGATAATTTATAAGATTATTTATCTGATGTGTTTGTAAGTAACAATGTAAAATGCATTCATCTTTATTTCCATCAAATAAATAAGATGCAGAGAAACGGCATTTAACATTTATGAACATGTCTAAATGATTTCTGTTACCTGCGTTGTTAAACAACAACAACAACAGTCTGGAGAATAAATGTATTTATGAAGACAGAATCAACGTCGTGAAAGGAGAAAATAATAGAAAGTATCTTTTGGTAGATGAGATATGCAACATGAAAGCAATATTTTAGGAAATTCAATAAGCATATATTTATAGTAAGAAGGTTATAATGTCGGTGAATGGTTTTCGTGATATTTCTATTCCGGACAAATTTTTGTCTTCATCTATCAATTTTATCTTAAAAAATAGGGAAAGATGGGACGAAAATGAAAATAAAAAAATATAACCCGAACGAAGCAATAGAACATATGAAGTAACAAGATAAGAGAGAAGTGCAGTAACACAATACTAATAAAATAGACTGGTAGTCCGAAGATAAGGTTTCTTTTAGGTTACTGTTGGGACAATAGAAGGAAAAAAAATATAGCAATCCACGGCTTTATTCTGCATCATAAATAATTCAATGCGTTTTTTATTCGTTAGATGTGAAACTTTATCAAATACCACTATTCTACTACTACAGAGACATAATGTGGTATTTTAGTTCTGTTATTTTTCTTTAGAAGGAGGAGAAAAGGAAGAAAAAACGTATTTCGACTAGTTATTCAGTCTCTGTCCTAAATTATTTCTACTTTACTATCTGTTCAGTGGAGCTGTCATAAACAGAAATCCGTATATCAACACACCTATTATTCTAAAAATACTAGTGAAGCCAAAGCTTTAAACGTATTTGATTCCAACAATGACACTAATGACGGCACCCACATTGTTTTTATTGCTCGTGTCTACTTTACATTGACAGTTAATTACTTTATCCATTAAGTAATTCTTTGTTTCTACTTCTGTTCGATACAAATTATTGTAATTACTGTCCGAGAATTATTTTGTTAAATTTTGGAGTGATTCTGTGCAGGATTTAATTTATGATACTTTTGTTTTTGTAAACAAAATTTTTAAATATAATATTATTAATTTACCGGTATTACTTTTAGTTTTGAGATTAGTTAGATGATGTTCTTTTATTTAATTTATATTATTCGTATAATTTGAAAAGATTTTAATCTATAAGGATAAGAAACATTGCTAGGTTTGTTTTGTGTGAGTGATATAAATAAACATTTTAAATATTCAAATGATTATTTCCTACTTCACCAATATAAAATTTTTATAGAGTAACTGGAGGTATTAAGGACGGTTATATGGAATGGCATAATTTCTCATAGAAGAGGCGGTGTTATAAAACTGTAATAATTCAGAATTTTTACGTTAAGTGGCAACATACTTTGGATTTAGTTTCAGTTTCCCTGGTAGAAAGCATGACTGTTTAAAATAGAAAACGTGTTTTCATCAAATACAAAATTTTTGCGCTATCTGAAATCATCGGATCTGCAAAGACTACAGGCAAGATGATAATTGTTTTCTGAGTTTCTTAAGAATATTTAGGAATCACCTTTCATAATATCTCTTTCTATTTTGAGAGACTTTGATTCTATTGGAATAGGATTTGTTCAAATATTATGGTATGTGTGGTGACAATATGGAACAGCATTCCATATTACCACGTTCAGTTCTACTGCTATAATTTAAGTTAATGTTTGATATATTAAAATTTAAACAGACATGTGATCAGACTACTTTCTTCTAAATTATACTAGTTTATAAACTATTCTAAGACTTTTTTTATTTTTTCTAGTAGACTATCACTATGCCTAAACTTTACACCACTCAAAAAAATGATACAAATATTGAATAAAACAATGTTCTAAGTACATATTTATCTAAATAGTCTTGGAAAGTACCTGGAAGAAAATATCGTTTTTCTAATTATTTAAAAAATAGAATACTACTACATTTAACCCATACCTTTTGGGCAATATGGAGTGGCGACATACTTTGATCTCAGTTTCAGTTTCCTGGGTAGAAAACATGGCGATTTAAAATGGATGTGTTTTCATCAAATACAAAAACTTTTGCAGCATCTGAAATGGTCGATCTGCCAAGAATACAGGTAAGATTATAATTGTTTTCCGAGTTTCTTAAGAGTATTTAGGAAGCACCTTTCTTAATATGATTTGGCATCTATTGATAAAGGATTTGTTCAAATATTATGGTATGGGTGGTGACAATATGGAATACTATTCCATATGGCCACGCTCAGTCCTACTACTATAGGCCTTATTTAAGTTAACGCTTGATTCATTAAAGTTTAAAAAGACATATGTGCAGACTACTTTCTAAATTAGCCTAATGCATAAACTATTCTAAGACTTTTTTATTTTTTCTAGTAGGCTAACACCATCCCTAAGCCAAAACCTTCATTACACAATAAACCATGTTTAAATATGTTATATGGGAATGTCCTTAGAAGGTAAATAACACATGAGAAACCATATAAGCTTTTTTAGAATTTTTTTATAAATTATAAAAACAAAATGGTATACCATAATACTACTCTATCTGGTTACTCTACTATGTATATAGTCGATAAGAACTAAAATATTTTTAAAATATAGTTATTAAGAACACAAATATTAATAAGAATTTTTAGAAGAAAAAAGTCAGTTATTAAGAAAATTACTTTGACTGTAAACATTTTGCAGATTCATATTGACAGTTTTTAATTTTTTTATTTATATTTTAAACTAATATTTAATAAGTGTTTTGAAACTTGGTTCTCGCTTGATATAAATATACTCATATTGAGTAGTTTTAAAGAAAATATTTCTAAAATTTTTTATGTAATATTAATATATCATTTCTATCATATTTTTGAAAAATTAAAATAGAAATTACAGTCCTTCTCGGATTAAGCTTATTTATTAACTTCATAAAATTTGATTAATTACAGAAAACAAGAATTAAATCAACATAATTTGCATTTCATCTAGAAAGTGATTTCAATCATATCTTTCATTTACAACAAGAAAGAAAGGAAGGGAAAAAAAATCTAAATCCCTTCTTGGTAACCATAGCACTAAGTAAAAGTTACTTAAGTTAAAATTTCCATAAAAACATTATATTTTATGTAAGATGTAATAAATCTTACTTTAGCTATATATATTAATCATTAAGGAAGAAAATAGTGGACATAGTGTATAATGATGTTCGTGGCAATGATTAATTGCATCTTTGGATATAGTTTAAGCTACATTCTATTCATTAATAAATCTCAGTATTTGTTATGAAGTACAGCAAATCGAATATCGTTTAATTGAATCCATGTTCGCTTCACTGCTTGAACAAGTGAGAATAATGTCTAATGATCTATAGTTTGTTCTACTTCATTCTTTGCTTTTCAATGTTTACCGCTAATTTCGCGTAAGTGAATTTAATATAATAAACCTAAAACAAGTATATATAAAATATATATATATATATATGTATGTTATTTTTGTTTTTCCGTTAGCATGCACAGAAAATAGGACAGGAGAAAAAACAAGACATGTTCATAGGTCACGGTGCATTTTACGTCATGCACGTACAGCAGATAATGACCCGACACCTTATTTTGACAATGACACAAGTCGCAATGTCACTACAATGAGTGGGAAAACAGCGTATCTTCCATGTAGAGTTCGTCATCTGGGAGATAGAACAGTAAGTTATTCATATTTTTTTTTTTTATTCATTCTCTACAATAATATTCTCAATTTCTATTAAAAATCTGTGAATTAAGGTGCAAAAAATTGCTAAAATTCTTTATAAATGTATAAATAATAAATAACACCCATTTGGATCATTTTAAACGTCACAAATGACAAGAGAAAGTAAATCATAAAGGTGACAAGAAAAATATTACCATAAGTTAAAATATAATGAAAAATTTAATGGTTTCACTTATATTTCAGCTTATGTAAGATTCTGATGTTTAACAATTACTGCCCAGTATTTTGGGTTCCAATTGCACTTCCCAAGTGCATATTCAATTTAGAATAATTAAGGTAATTTGATTATCTGAATTCTGTTCTATATTGCCATATACTTATATGGATTAAGTTCAGTTATTTGCAGCAGTTGTAATGTTTCAGTACCCGTTATTAGATCTGTGAAGATAGGGCTAATTGTCGTAATGCCTTAATTTAGTTAAACTTTACAATTTATTTCTAATTTATGTGTTCAAATTATTAATGAGAAATACTTCCGACTGTGCACAAAATCGTGTGATTTAGCAGAAATTCGAACAAAACTTTTGCTCAAATATACAAGCTCATTTGATATTCTAATGACTGTTTTCAGTGTTGCTGTAACTTATACTGTCGTTATTTATCAATTAAAAAGCGTTACTTGATTTGCTATTTATGTACTGGGGAGAAATCCTTTTATATCTGTAGAATTGATATAATTTGAAATAAAACATTCAGACTATATAGAAATAAAAAGTATGAACCTGACTTGTATGCGTTTTTCATATACAATAGGTATTTTTTAAACACATATTACCAATTCTAATGACTGTTTTCAGTGTTGCTGTAACTTATACTGTCGTTATTTATCAATTAAAAAGTGTTACTTGATTTGCTATTTATGTACTGGGGAGAAATCTTTTTATATCTGTAGAATTGATATAATTTGAAATAAAATATATAGACTATATAGAAATAAAAAGTATGAACCTGACTTGTATATCTTTTTCATATACAATAGGTATTTTCTAAACACATATTAGCAGTTCATTAAGGAAATTTGTATAAAATAGTATATTGTCTTTCTTAAACAGCATTTGAATAAAATTTAGTATTTTTAGTTAATTGTTTGCTCTATTAAATTCTGTTTTTAATAATTAAACGTCATAATAATTGCTAAATAATTATTAAGTTGAAATACAGTATTTCGAAAGTATTTAATTCTTGATATGATAATCAATAACCAGTTAATAAATTATGACTTTTAAGATCAAGAAATATTAAATAGTTAAATTATTTTTTATTATTTTAATTTCCTTCAAATTTAATGTAATATTGTAAATTGTAAAGCATGTACAACATAAATTCTTGATATGATAATCAATAACCAATTAATAAATTATGACTTTTAAGATCAAGAAGTATTAAATAGTTAAATCATTTTTTTATTATTTTAATTTTCTTCAAATTTAATGTAATATTGTAAATTGTAAAGCATGTACAATAATTGTATAATATGCAACTATTATAATATTCTTTATGATATTGCTGCAATTCACAACAAAAAAATGATTCTTGGTAACTTTTTCATCTCTTCTTTCATTGTTAATTTTGAAAGTTTAAAATTTTACTAATTAATAAAATTTTACATTGTTAAAACAATAATATAAATATTGTTAATATTCCAAACTGAATAATAAAAGATTCCAAAAAATTTACTGTCAATTGCATATATCTTTTAAATAAACTTTAGATTACAAAGTAATTTTTGTAAGATATGCTGTCTATCATTTATTGTAGAAAATATTATTTTCTTGAACTTTGTTATTTCGTTTCTTATTATGTTTAAAATTTTACTAATTAATAAAATTTTACATTGTTAAAACAATAATATAAATATTGTTTATATTCCAAACTAAATAACAAAAGATTCAAAAAATTTACTCTCAATTGTATGTATATTTTAAATAAATTTTAGACTACAAAGTAATTTTTATATGCAATGTATCAGTTATTGTAGAAAATATTATTTTCATGTACTTTGTTATTTCGTTTGTTGTTGGAAATCTTTTCTGGGATAATGACGATTCTGAAGAAATTTAAAATTAAGAAAGTTAAAGGTAATCCAATACTGCTGCATTTAAATTATTCATATGAGTGATATGTATAGTTATTGAAATAATTTATTTTGATTCTATCTTTATAACATTCACTTTAATAATTACGTAATTATTATGTAATTATAAAATAGCTATTCCGTCGAGATTTAATGAGATAAATCTAACTAGTAACCATTTTAAATTACTAGTTAGATTGTTCGCCATTTTCTGATATACAGTACAAAATATCTCGAAATTGTAGTGCATAATAAATTTTGTATCAATTCTTACGTAATCATGATGTCAATTGATATAATTAATTTTATAATATAAATAATATAATAAATTTTAAATTAGTTTAAATGAAGTTATAAACCAGTGGTGGTCAAGTGTCATGTCATTATAAGCCATTTAGGACAATTTCATATAGTTGAGAGCCGCAAACAGTTTCAGTTTCTTTCTGAATCAATGAGAACCGTATCAGATTTTCGGGTAATTTAACAATGGTTTAAAAATTTTTATGAAGTTATAAACCAGTGGTGGTCAAGTGTCATGTCATTATAAGCCATTTAGGACAATCTCATACAGTTGAGAGCCGCAATCAGTTTCTTTCTGAATCAATGAGAACCGTATCAGATTTTCGGGTAATCTTAACAATGGTTTAAAAAATTTTTATTATGTATTTCATATGCATTTATATAGATACATACTATATTTTACAATAAATAAACAAATTACGAATATATTATTTTTTAAATTAAGTAAATATTTGAATGTTAACTACTGAATCATATTTCAGTAGTTAATATTCAAATATCTACTTAAGTTTAATTTTATACTAATTTTTTATCGCTAATTTTCTAAGATATAAGAAAGAAACGAAAACGAGCGTTAAAGTCTTTCAGATATTGTATCTAAAATAAAATATCCATAATTAGCACAAATTAATATACACACTTCCAGATTAAGCATAGACGTCGGTTAATCCACAACCCCGGATAATGAAGAATCGACTGTATATATATGTACAGTCTATGACAGAAAGGTTTTGACATCTACCGTAGGGGCTATATTAGAGGAAGTAGTTTCGATTGTAAAGTCTGGAAAATCTCCGCACAGCAGCTTGTAATGAAGTAGACTGTTCTTTCCGCGGTAGAAATAGGGGTCGGTTATATTTCACTGAGGGGAGAATTTCTATGACGTACTTGACATGAGTAATGCGATCTGTATTCGAGAATTTCTATGACGTACTTGACATGAGTAATGCGATCTGTATTCTTTCACTGTTTTGTTTTTTGTTTTGTGAATATAGAAGTGAAAATTTCTAATTTTTAAAATCTTATATATATATATATATATTTTTTCTTATTTTGTGTAATAAAATATTTATATTCGTGACATATTGCGTGTTTAGTAGTTAAAAAAGTAATGTTTGTTGATATTTCCTATATTGTAAATGCAAAATATATATATATATATATAATTTTGTTATATTTAAGATGAATAATGAATAATGTATGATGCTATTCTGACGTATTAAAAAAAAATTCTGCTTTAGGATCATTTATAAATGATTACCATGTGAATTTCTTGAAAATATACAAACGAGCCTTTAATATATAATTTAATTCTCTGAATGTAAAATGTATACAGTTCCGAAAATTATCATCATTATTATTATTGTTTTTTAATGAGAATATATTCATGTTTATTGAATATTAAATAAATAAAAGTTAGATTTTTGTAATTAATGTGCGAAATGGACACGTGTTTAACATTTATTTAAATTATTAACACTAATTGAAGTTAACATGACAGTCGTTTCGTTAATCCAATTATAAATAAAACAGAAGCAGAAATCTAACAGTGAATAATGTAAATGTGTAATATTTTAAATTAATTATCGACTATGTTAAATCAATTCGGAGTTTTCTTATTCATTATCGCATTTTTTTCCCCCAATATATATATATATATATGTATATACAATATTTTTTCCCCATCATTAAAATATTCGTTTGCCAATATTTTAAATGTTGGCATTACTAATATTTTATTACTATAGCTACAATCCTTCTGTATCGATTCTAGTTCGAGGAATAGTAGTCATTAATAAATGATTTCGAATCGTTTCTGGACAGCTGTCGCTAGCAACCTCTTGCGAAGATAACTGTGGAAGATCGATAGAAGCAAAACAGTTGCACTTACTCTTTGTTTATGACGTTGATAACCACAGACATTTAAATACTGTTATGTTATTTTTTTTTTTAAATACACTCATTATATTTTTGTAATTAATATTTTAAACTACGGAATATCAATTTTGAAACCGAGAATTGTCGTCGAATGTTATTATGTTCAATAGAGAAATTCTAAAGAGAGTAAAGTATTATAAAAGATTGTTAACTCAGCTAATCTAATCTTTTTAATATGCTGAATAAAGTTGTTCGAATTTTATAAACTTTTTATAACTTAAAAGTTTAATAAAAATCAAAAATACTTGAAGTTTCTTTGTCGAATGTTATTATGTTCAATAGAGAAATTCTAAAGAGAGTAAAGTATTATAAAAGATTGTTAACTCAGCTAATCTAATCTTTTTAATATGCTGAATAAAGTTGTTCGAAGTTTATAAACTTTTTATAACTTAAAAGTTTAATAAAAATCAAAAACACTTGAAGTTTCTCTAGTTTAATGTGATTAATGTAATCATTTTAGCTTTCTTATTAAAGGAAAAAACAGGAATTTATTAAAAAAAATGAAAATAATTTGTTTTATACCATTGCATCATAAAATTTTATTATTTAATATTCTATTTTTTTATATTTTTTCAGAATTTATGTTTAAAAATAAAGTTTATTTATATATTTTATATTCATATAAATGAAAATATTATTGAAGCATTTTTGTTTTACTACTTAAATTATATCAGAAATGAGAAAAAAAAATTGACTTGATTGTCTCATAATCTGTAATCTTATCTAGATAAACATTAAAAATAAGTTTAAATTTATTAATGCATCTAAAATTTTATATTCCAAATTGATTTTTCTAATGAAATAATCTTGCACAAGTAGATTTGATAAACTAATCAATATATAATTGATTTAATATCAAAAAAATGTAGAAAAATTTTAAGAATTATTAATTCAAAACTAATAGGCAAATATGATATTTTTAAGAAGCTATTCAGATTATCAATCTTTAATAAACTGAGGAATTTTTAGTTTTATTACTGAACTAGATTTTCCTTTTTTTCTGTCTAAAGAATGAAGCTGTGCTTTATTCATTATAAAAATCGATTCTTCTTAGTCTTTCTGCTATTATACAGTAAATTTATTTAGCGTAATATATACAACATAAATATATATGCATATATTCTATACTCTATGCAAAACATCTGATGAAAGTAAGAGTTAAAGAAAAGCATAGATCTTCGTTATCTCGATAAGGAAAAGCAAATGGGAGCAAATAACTCCGGTCGATGCAAACCACGTTGATGCAAATCAAATTTAGCACGACGAATTTGGATCGATGGTGCAAAAGGCCAATAGATCAGAATTTCTCAAGAATATTTTATTTTGTTGAAGAGAATTTCGGAAGAAGGATGATCTTCCGCGACAGTTTTGTCTCCAGTTTTGCGTTTGTTGTACGATCAATGAAAACAGATAGGAAGAGGATTGTAAAGTGGTCCACTTGCCCACGAATGCAGAACCCAATATCGATCCACTTCTCAATTGATTGATCTGACTGGCAAGAATATTTTAAATTCCCAATCTCTTATCTTCATCTTGGCCACATTTACGATTTATCTATTTATTGCACATAAAGTATTTAAAGACTTTCCACGAAAGAATAGGGAGAAAAACATTCGTATTTAACCTAACAAATTATTTCATAAAATGTTAAATAGATATATTTTTTTAAAAACACTATCCGAAATTAAACAAAATTAATTAAATATTGATAAAATAGATAAATATAACAAGAAAGTTATATATATAACAGTATATCCTGTGCATAAATAAAGAAGCAAATCGAAAATATGTTCAATATGAGGAAAAAGAAATTGGAAATTTAAAATTTCAATCAGTTCAATAAATCGAGTAAATGGATCGATATTGGAACATTTCTTTAATATACTAGAGAAAAATCATACTTTAATATTATTTGGACATAAATATTATCAAAAAAATTAAATATTTTATAAAACACTAATCGAACGATTGCATTTTTGCTTATATATATATTTAATAATCAATAAAACATACAAATGTAAGCATATTCGGTTATTCTATAAAAATACACAGTAGTCTACATGTTTTATTTTTAGAAACAACCAATAAACGTAAACTACGACGGAAATTCCTTTAACCTTAATATATTCTTACTCTGATTGGTCTTTTGATGTTTGAACAGTAATTAAACAAATATCCTAATTGGTTAAAGAAATGTTACGCCCTTTTTTTTAAACATCATTAAAGAATGTTTCTAGGAAAATTGCTTATGTTGATTAATTTCAGGAATTAAAAAAAATTGATTATTTAACATAATTGTAACTTTAGTAAAAAAAAAAAAAGGGTAAATAATAAAAAAAAAAAAAAAAAAAAAAAAAAAAAAAAAAAAAAAAAAAATAAAGGTAATATTACAAACTATATACTAACTTCACAAAATAAATTTTATAAATTAACCAAAACGGATTGTTAAATTTTTGAATCATTTATATGTAATTTAAAGTTCGTTGTCCTCATTTTCTGAAATGATTTTATGGATCGATTTATCTATTTATTGCACATAAAGTATTTAAAGACTTTCCACGAAAGAATAGGGAGATAAACATTCGTATTTAAACCTAACAAATTATTTCATAAAATGTTAAATGGATGTATTTTTTTAAAAACACTATCCGAAATTAAGCAAAATTAATTAAATATTGATAAAATAGATAAATATATCAAGAAAGTTAAAAAAAAAAAAAAAACTGATTGTTTTACTGATAAAACAGCAAAGAGAAGGAAGAAAAAAAAGGTGAATTTGATTATTTCTTCCATTTGGTTTATTTACAATTTTCAATTTTGGAAGTAACTCGAAATGCTTCATTTTATGTTATTAAAGTTCAGAGTCGATTTGTAATATTAAGATTTAATAATGTATATAATATTTCAATAAGATTAAATCAAAAATGATTTTGCGTAATTGCTCGCTCGCTAAATTTGAAGTAACAATTAAAGATACATATCAATAAAAATTTTTTTTTTAAAAAAAAAGAAATATATTTCCTATAAAAGTACAGAAATATTACCTTTAATTATTCAATAAAAAAAATTTTTTTTAAAAAGAGATAAATATATTTCCTATAAAAGTACAGAAATATTACCTTTAATTTAATTTTTTTTTTATTTTTAAAATTTCGAGTAAAACTATCCATGTAATGCCTGAAGTCACACGAAACGAATACCTAATGTGGAGTTGATATGTACCTAATATTATCTCATATTAAAAAATAATAATAATAATAATAAAATTAAACTTTTCTTTTATAAAAATCATATTTAATGGCAACTCCCACCTTATATCGATTAAATGATTTAGTTTAATTTAGAAAATAAATCGATAAAACATTAAAAATGTATAAAGTATAACGCAGTGATGGTATTTATTATAAAACTTTATATATAGACCCCCTAAGTATATATGTATAAGGATATATGTATTTTTTTCTTTATCGAATACACGAATTCGTACAGTCAAAAGGTCATAAGTTAACTTTGTAGAAAGTTAAAATATTATCCATTTTAATCAGTGTTTATTTAAAAATAATATAATTATTAATGCATAATATAAAGGTGAAAAATTATCGATTAATTATTAAATTTAATATTATAGTTTCTAGCCAAAAATTTGTCTTGAATCACTTTAGATATGATTATTGTCTGTATTATTATCATTAAAATATCAAATAAAACAGATGAAAATATTAAATTAGATAATTTTTTATATATTTTGTTTTGATATAATTAGGTAAAAGTAGTTAAAAAATAATATATATATTTTTTAATTTTTATGATTTGGAACTCTTTGGATCTTCTTGAATCTCTTTGCATGCGATTACTATCTGTATTATTATCATTTAAGTATCAAATAAAAGGGCTGAAAAATACTAAAATAGATCATTTTTTATATTTAGTTTTGATATAGTTAGGAAAAAGAAATAATATTTTGTTTTAATTTTAATGATTTGGATCTCTTTGGATCTTCTTGAATCTCTTTGGAAGTGATTATTGTCTATATTATTATCATTAAAGTATCAAATAAAAGGACTGAAAAATGCTGAAATAGATAATTTTTTTTTTTATATTTTGTTTTGGTATAGTTAGGAAAAAAGAAATAATTAAAGAAATTTAGTAATTTTTATGATTTAATATTTTCTAAAAATCTTTAAATATATCTAAAGAAGAAGGTTTCTGATGTCTTTTTTCGGCTCTTTTTTTGAAAGCTGTCATCTCCTGCACTTTCTTTTTCTCACTTTCCATCCCTTGATCTCCAAGAGTCACACGTCAGCGAATGGGTTTGAAAGCAGTTCCCACTTCACCATTGGCAAAGGGAAATCGTTTGATTTCGATTTCCACCACCTTTTGCTGTGTTTCTTTTACTGAGACTGAGTGACGGAACTTAGGCTGCTGCGGAAGTGCATCAGACCATTTCTTTAAATGGGATAGTCCTGTCTAACTCTGACCTTTCGACAACCCTCTTTCTGTTGAAAGTAAGCAACCTACACTCAGCTAGACTTTTGTTTTTATCTGGGATTTAGAATGATAGAACAAATAAAATATTGGTTAACTTTATTACTAAGTTTTATACTCCGACTTTTATCACAAGACTTTACAAATTCTTTTGCTATTTTTATGTAAAAAATAAACGTTAATAATATATTTTTTTTTTTTATAAAATAAAAATTATTAGTTTAATTTATTCTCTTGGAAGTAATTATTTATTTAAAATACTAAAGTAAATTGCAGGTTCTTTTTAAATATTGAAAAAGCTCTTAGTTGCTACTTTACTGAGAATAAATGGTTAATGATAAAAATAATCTAAAATTTATAAAAATTTAACATTTTTGATAATTTTGTGGCGACATCTGTTATCCATTTTTATAAACAATTCATAATTAATAATTTTATATTATTAAAAATATCTTTAAGAGACATTAAGCGTGTTAAAGGCAATTTAAATAACTTATTTTCGTTATATTATTAAATCCAGTTTTGTAGTTTACCAAAATAACACATAAAAAAATATATATATATTATAGTGTGTGCATATTTAAAATATTTAGAGAAGTTTTATTAAATTCTAAATGTTATCGAAAAAATAATAATAATTTATTCAAGTGCATTTTTTTCCCTTCATCTTATATTAAGCTACTGTTTCATTTTAAATAACTTCGAAGTATTCGCTCCAAGCAGAAATTCCGAACGTAAAACAACTGGAATGTTAAATATATATAAAAAAAAAACTTTAAAATAAAATAAAATAAAAAAATAAATTTTAAAGAAATGATGATATTCGTAGGCAAGCAAGAATAGCAAAAGCGTAGAGAAACTCGATGCAAGCCATTCTAGTGGAAGTGCAGAGCATTGTGTTGTCAGAGATATAAGGAACATATAGGAAAACTCCAGTTATGTTTATCCTCACTAGGGAATCTTTTGCCATATTTGACAAATTCTAGAGACGTAATATGTCTTCAACTTTGCAGAAAACTTATATAATAGTTGCTATCAAAAATGCATATAAAAATTTCACCATTTTAAAGTAGTTTCTTCTATCAGAAACATTACGAAACTTTTTGGATTTTGATATTTTTCTACCAGAAAGGAAAAATATAATACTAATCTATTATAAAAAATATATCTAGAATTATATATATATATATATAAGGTATATATATATATATTTTTTCTTATCTTTGTTTTGATATAAAAAAATTCAAAGTACTTCCAGTCGATACAAACTATAAACCATATACCATTCTTCTTTGATATATATACTGTATATATAATTTACTGAAGCAAAAAAAAAACTTAAACGAAAATATCGATTCGGTACAATATTTTTTATCACTCTATTTAATTGAATCTGATTATAAGAAAAGAAATCTACCAACATCCACCTAAACATTTAACTGATCTTAGTTTTTATTAGATAAATAAATTACATTAATCTGTAGTAGTAGTAGACTTTCTTTTTTATATTTATAGTATTTCTATATTGAATAAGGAAAAAAAAAATATTTTTAAAATAGAGTTTAATTGTTTCGAATCAATGCAGATATTATTTGAATGGAAAATTAAATTATAATTTTTTTATAAATAAAAATAATTAATATATATAAATAATTTTATAAATTTTTTTTTTTTTAAATGAAAGTTGAATTATTTTATTGATTTATTTTTTATTTTTAATTTTTAATTCTGTTTGTGATGTCGAAAATAATTGAAACGTTTTAATCTTTCGTTTATATTTTTAATCTTTAATTAATTTTTACTTCGACTGGAATGATTCTCAAAAACGAAATATTTTTGCATAAAATTAACGTTTGTAACTTCACGTATTTTTATATAAATAAAAGAAAAAATTAATTATAATAATTGTAATGCATAAAAATTACTGATTTTATTAATAAATTGCTTAAAAATTTATCTAGTTTCTGAAGTAAATCTTCGTAAGTTGCAACTTTAATTCACAATAAAACTTTGTCTATTAAATTGTTAAAATTTGCTTTTTTTTGATATATTTTCAAGAGAATATAAAAAAAAAATTCACTTAAAAAATAATTTTATTAATTTGATTTATATTTTCTCTCTCACTTAAAAAAAAAAAAAAAAAAAAATTTCTCTCTCACTTAAAAAAAAAATTAAATTAAAAAATTTTTAAGAACTTCGTCTAAGAATAAAATTATAAAATTTTATTACCAAAAATTCATCATGAGAAAATTAATATATTATGAATAGAGTAATTCTGCTTAATTATCAGTAGTTGATTATTATATTTTAAATATCACTAGAGGATATTTTATATAAGAATTAATATTAATAGCATTAATCTGTCTTTACTGCAAACTAACAAATTTGTTTATCTAATATTATACATATGAGAATAAAATTGTAAGTTTTAAAGTGTATTAAACTCCATTGTATATAAATCATTTATTATCTAACTGGAAGATAATAATTACTAAGGATTTGTCCATGTAACATTAAAAATATTATTCATTCATGTTTTAATATTCATCAAGGACTTTATTTAAATGAAGCTTATTATGTCGAGGGAAATTTATTACTGCAATAGCACACTTTTGAATACGGCTTATAATTTTTGAGTAGTATGTGGATGATTTTTAGTAATATTAATCTTTTAAGGATTATAAGGTATTACTTGTGTTTAAACCTAAAAGATTTATTCCACTTTACATTTTAATGTTTGCTTAAAAGTAAATAATGTATTAACATTCTTCCTTCAATTTTCTGAACATTAATAACGTGTAGGAGGGGGGGAAATGATAAAAAAATCAATAAATAGATATTATAAATATGATAAAAAAAATAGATAGGAGATAAAGCCCACTTTCAGGGATAAATTTTACTCGGTTTTGTTTTGGTGGTACACCACAAACAGATATAAATCTATCCTTTTAATACTGTTGTTATTGGAATATGTCCAAGCTATTATGGATTTGAACTCCAACTTGAATGGATTATGAATGAATGTATACAGGGTTCAGATTTATGTATATTTTTGTCATAATTCCTCTTCTATCGATATTAATATCCTCGGAGTGCAATACCACTTAGAGTTATTACAATGTCAGGTTAAAATAGAATTTTTCTGCAATATTTTTTTATATAAAAAATTCCTAGTTGAGTTAGAAAATTACTTTAAAATGTTTCTAGAGTCATCTTAATATTTTTCTGCAATAAAAAATGCATACTTTAAACATATTAAAGATATACCCAGTCTCTGAACTCATAATCCTGTTTTAAAATTTATTATTTTAGAGTGTAATTTCTTTATACAAATCAAATAAGAATAATAAATAACATGGAAACTTTTTGAATGTTTCATTAAATATTTCATGCAGATAACCGAATAAAATTATTTATTCATTAATTTTTTCAAGTTTATATAAAATCTTAACCATCTTTAATAACATTAAACCCAATATATTGATAGTAATTTTTGAGATAGAAACTTATCTTTTGCGAATTTTTGTCAAAAAACTGAACAAAATATAGATAACTGAATATAGATAAGATATACAAAATTTTAGTAGAGTTTGGGTTTTTATAGGCCTACCTATTATTATTTTACTATTATTCTTCTTGAAATTAAAAGGTTTTGAAAGAAAACTTTGATGTTATAAATTGCTAACATTTTAGTGGTAGAGTAAAAATTGTTTACACAAAAATAATTTAAAAAAAGTAATTTAAATAATGTATTAACATTCTTCCTTCAATTTTCTGAACATTAATAACGTGTAGGAGGGGGGAAATGATAAAAAAAATCAATAAATAGATATTATAAATATGATAAAAAAATAGATAGGAGATAAAGCCCACTTTCAGGGATAAATTTTACT
>AYEL01068758.1:0-32039 GCA_000484575.1 Olivierus martensii | reverse complement strand
TTAATTCTATATCATTATACTTCTCGATAATTTCTGTATAATGTAGATTTTTTGATCGCTCCCTATCTTAAAACAGGGCTTCATCATCATCGAAATAATCCATAAATTCAAAATATGATGATGATGATGATGATGATGATTCAGAAGATGAATATATCCAAGTGATGAGGAAAAAGATCCATGTTAAATCAAATTACAATACTTAGAACAGACGGATAACAAGCTGGTTTAAAGATATAAAGCGCATGCGCGGAATTAAAAGTTCGACTATTTGTGTGGAGCAAAATATTCTAGTTCCGAACTTGTTCCAAACAGGTTTGAGCGCTGTTGGAACAGAGAACATTCTGCAAAATGTTTTCACTCGGGTCTGCTGGAACGTTATTTTCGCTTTGCGCATGCTCGGACAGTTCAGAACTCGTTGCTGGAACAAAGCTAATAACTCGCAAATATATTTAGAATGTTAAAAATTATTTCAGGTGCATTTAGAAAGTTTATTCAGTTATTAAAAGATCGATAAAATATTTTTCCATATGTCAGTTGGAAACTGATGAATTTTTCATTACGCAGAAACATATTTTTAACTACATCTGTTTAGATGGCAAACTAATCTAAATGCAAATTAACGCCACAATTACAAATCATGTAGCTTTTCAATTATTTCTAATGATGAATCATTATTTTAATAAATTTCTATTTAGATAAATTTAAGTAGTTTTGAAGTAAGAATTCATTTTCCAGTAGAAAATATTTTTCATGTATCTTTCTAATTGAATTAATATTGATATTTATCAGTCTGTTAATCATTATTAATTACTAAAACTTGAAGGAATATCCGTTACTTTTTAGCGCATACTGATGATAATTTCTCAGGATATAATCATTGTTGATGATAACTTTGAACAGCATTAATAAATAACATAAAATTCGTTGTTATTTATTAATGCTGTTCATTATTATATTAATTTAATTTTTTTATTTTTATATATTTATTATCATTTTAATCTTTGCTTTATTAAAATAATGTTACCATAGCAGCAAATGTACAGTTGTAGTTCGTAAGTGGAAATGTTTTGTTCGATGTTTACATGTACCTGATGAGGGCGAAAGCCGAAAATATTTTCATTAATTAAAGTTTATTTTTATGTTTCTATTAGTGTTGTAATAATGTTACCATAGCAGCAAATGTACAGTTGTAGTTCGTAAGTGGAAATGTTTTGTTTGATGTTTACATGTACCTGATGAGGGCGAAAGCCGAAAATATTTTTATTAATTAAAGTTTATTTTTATGTTTCTATTAGTGCTATAGTTGAACCATAATTTAATTATAAAAGTATAATCAATTTGTAATTCTTATAACGGCAATTTAATAACTTTATTTTAAAAGATGGATCCACGTGTCTCAAAATCTTTATTTGGTCGAAATTTGATTGAGAAGAACATTATGAACTGCTCTTTCCCTATACACTAGAAAGAACATTCATTATCCGTAGATTTATTTTTTTTTTTACAAAATATTAAAGGAGCGTTTACTCTTTCCATAATTCAATAATGTAGCTAAGTCTGCAACTGATTTAATCATTATTTATAATTTTAATCATGTTTAAATTAAATTATGCATGATTCACAAAATTCCTATCAATAAATGTTTGTAATGATATATACCTTTAAACTGTTAGGAAAATTAAACGAATTCCAATTTAATTTTACTTTTAATTAATTGGGGTTATGAAGAAAACATAGCATTGCAAATGACGAACATTTTTCTCATTTATTATTCATGAATATTTGCACATTAATAAAAATCGTCACCACACATATGTGCATTCCATCTGTTTCCGTTGTTTTTCTCACGTTTCCTCCTCCTCAGCTCTTGAATATAGGGTTCACCATATGTGCATTCCATCTGTTTCCGTTGTGCTTCCCAGGTTTCCTTCTCCTCAGCACTTAAATACAGGCTTCTTTGTAACTGTTGGTAAGTAATTTTATCTATAATAAATCTGTTATTTTTAGCAATATAACATTTTGTGTAAATTAAATTTTAAACTGCAACTGTTTTTTTCTTTATAGGAGTTGTATCGGCATTAGATCCAAACGTAATCCTTGGAGGATTAGATTCTTTAACAGATGTGGTTGATTCTGTACGTATAATATATTAAATAATCTTTTCCTAGTTGAACATATATTATTTTTAAAATAATAATTTCTTTCCCGTTAAAATTATTTCCCTTTTTCTATAAATTTCACGACTTTATTTTCTGAATTTTTACTGAATTATTCTTAATAGCCTGATATTTTTACCAAATTTCGTACAAACTCCTTACACAACATAATCCTGAACTTACAACTGGATACTATTTCGAATCTGGTCGTCAAAAATCAAAATATCGGAAGACAAATATGCCCAAAATTTATACATTTCTGTTTCTTGTGTTGGTAAGTAATTTTATCTATAATAAATCTGTTATTTTTAGCAATATGACAGTTTGTGTAAATTAAATTTTAAAATCAACTGATTTTCTTCTTTATAGGAGTTGTATCGTCATTAGGTCTAAACGAAATTCTTGAAGGAACAGATTCTTTAACAAATTCGGTTGATTCTGTACGTATATTATATAAATAATCTTTTCCTAGTTGAACATATATTATTTTTAAAATAATTTCTTTCCCCTTAAAATTATTTCCTATTTTCTTTAATTTTTACAGCTTTATTTTCTGAATTTTTACTGAATAGTTATTCTTAATAGACTGACATTGTTATTAAGTTTCGTACAATCTCCTTATACAAGACAGTCCTCAACTTATGACTGGGTATTGTTTCGAATCTGGTCCTCAAAAATCAAAAAGGCCGGAAGACAAAAGTGCCCAAAATTTATATATTTCTGTTTCCAGTGTTTACTAGGAAACTATACGTTACCTTAGAAAACATGAACAGAAAACTACAAGAATAAGACACAGAAAAGAATTCTTTCGGTATTTCCAATTATTGGGTCAACGATTCGAACCTATATATTAAATAATCTTTTCCTAGTTGAACATATATTATTTTTAAAATAATAATTTCTTTCCCCTTAAAATTATTCGCATTTTCTTTAAATTTCACAGCTTAAATTTTACTGAATAATTATTCTTAATAGCCAGACATTTTTACTAAATTTCGTACAAACTCCATGTACAAGATATTCCTCAACTTACGACTGGGTATAGTTTCGAATCTGCTTGTCAAAAATCAAACGATCGGAAGAAAATATCCCAAAATTTATACATTTCTGTTTCCAGTGTTTACTAGGAAACTATATATTACCTTAGTAACATAAAGACCAAAAAAAGAAAACTACAAGAATTAGACAAAAAAATAACGCTTTCCGTATTTCCAATCATTATGTCAAAGACTCGGATCTGTAGAATTCTATTGACTAATTGAAGAATTAACGGATTCCGTCACTGTTGTAAGTCGAGTTGTATTCTGTTATTCAAAATTTGCATCTAAAATTTCAATATCCTCTATTTTTAAATATCTGAGTCTACAGATTTAAATATATTACGATGGCAGAATGAGATTTATTAAGAATATTTTTACTGATTTAAAAATATATATTCCAATTAATTTGATACCGCATTGTCTTATGAGCAATATTTCCCATCAGATAATGATCATATTTGTAAACAGAAATTATTTTAAGAGACAGAAATGTTATCAAACAGTTTATTATTAATTATTTTTAGTGTTCTCTTACAACTAAAGAAAGATTTTATTGAACACTTATAAATTGTATATGTTATTTAAATATATTACTAATTATTAACGATTTTTTCCAGTTTGTTTCTAAATTATTGGGATGTTTGAACGATATATTTATAACATCTAATGAAGAAAAGATATCAGTGATTCCTACTATTAATCCTACAGATCTTTCAGGAATCATTTCAAGTATCATATACCAACTTTGTGTAACTAACCAAACTGACACTCTTCTCAATAAGGTTGATTGCTTCCAAAGAGCAATAGGTAATTTTCGTATAGGAATCGCATATGTTATAAGCGAAAGCCTGGGAGATTTCAGTGTTTGTCTGCGATCCTTTATAAGAAATTCGAGATACCAACTTTTTGCATGCGATGATTTTAGTGCCGATTATGTTAGTCTGATAGAATATGTTATCGGTTCGTTAAATGGAGATTCGGATCAATCGCTTGAATTTATTACTAACATCACAAATCTGATCCTTAATTTCGATTGTCTAAAGTATCTGGCAATTTAATGATTATTTTTCATGTTACCAAAATTGTAACTTGAAAATTATGTAGAAGAAAAGTGTAATAAACACATCATTTAATGGCCTATTTTATTACATTTTTTAGAATTTATATATTTACATTTCTTTACATAAAAATAGCAAACACATACTTTTAATAAAATAATACAATATAATTATGAAAAAATTCATCAAATTAAATGAAATACACCAACTTCTCTAGTTAAGAACATAATACATTTGTTTTGTTCGTAACTGGAGATTTTCGTAAATGAGATACTATTTCGCCCGGAACACTATCGAAGTAAGTTTATGTATTTTATTTTGCAATATATTTCAGTCTACAGATTTAAATATATTAAGATGGCAGAATCACATTTATTAAGAATATTTTTAATGATTTAAAAATATATATATACGAATTAATTGGATACCATTGTCTTATGAGCAACTACAAGAATTAGACAAAAAAATAACGCTTTCCGTATTTCCAATCATTATGTCAAAGATTCGGATCTGTTGAATTCTATTGACTAATTGAAGAATTAACGAATTTCGTCACTTTTTGTAAGTCGAGTTGTATTCTATTATTCAAAATTTGCTTTTAAAATTTGAATATCCTCTTTTTATCTGAGTCTACAGATTTAAATATATTAAGATGGCAGAATCACATTTATTAAGAATATTTTTAATAACTTAAAAATATATATACGAATTAATTGGATACCATTGTCTTATGAACAATATTTCCCATCAGATACTACTCACATCTTGATCATATTCATAAACAGAAAATATTTAGAGAGACAAAAATGTTATTAAATAGTTTATTATTAATTATTTTTAGTATACTCTTAAAACTAGAGAATGATTTTATTAAACTCTTATAAATTTCACATGTTATTTAAATATATCACTAATTATTATCGATTTTTTCCAGCTGGTCTCTAAATTATTGGGATGTTACAAGTATCCCAATATATCTATAACAGGGCTGTCCAATTATAATGAACCCGAGGGCCACAGCCGTGTTTACTAGAGAGATGGAGGGCCGCAGTCACAAAAAAGGGGGCGAGGCTTTGGTACTTGATACGCTATTGTCTCAACAAACGGAACGCATAAATATAACCCTTTTTGGAAACCAATTTTATTTCCAGATTAGCAAACCTTATCAAAAAATTATATTTACCAGATTGCATCCAATAAACACGTTAACAAAAAGTTATAAAATATAAACAGCTAAAAAAATATAAAAATAGTATGTATGTACCTATTTAATATGATAAATGAGGGCGGGCAACAGCATTTACAAGGGCTGCATATTTACATCCATTCCTGTTAAAGAAGAATCTCCAAGGCAGGTTCTGAATCAATTCTTAATTATCTTCAGATTCTTTAACAAATGATGTTGCTTCTGTACATATATTAAATAATCTTTTCCTAGTTGAACATGTATTATTTTTAAAATAATAATTTTTTTCCCGTTAAAATTATTTCTCATTTTTTAAATTTCACGCCTTTATTTTCTGAATTTTTACTGAATAGTTATTCTTAATAGCCTGATATTTTTACTGAATTTCGTACAAATTCATTTTACAAGATAGTCCTCAACTTATAACTTGGTATTGTTTTGAATCTGGTCGACAAAATCAAAAGATCGGAAGACAAAACTACCCAAAATTTGCAGATTTCGGTTTCTAGTGTTTACTAGGAAATTATATATTACCTTAGCAAACATAAAGAACAGAAAACTACAAGAATAAGATACAGAAAAGTATGCTTTCTATATTTCCAAACATTGGTTCAAGGAATCCAATCTATTGAATTCAATTTAGTAACTGTAGACTTAACGAATTTCGTCACTGTTGTAAGTCGAATTGTATTCTGTTATTCAAAATTTTCGTTTAAAATTTGAATATCCTGCATTTTTAAATACCTGAATCTATAGATTTAAATATTACGATGGCAGAGTCACATTTATTAAGAATATTTTTACTGATTTAAAAATATATATTCGAATTAAATGAGTTATTATTAATTGGTTACCACTTTGTTTAATGAACAATATTTCCCATCAGATTAAAATTCTTAACCACATCTTGATCATATTTTTAAACAGAAATTATTTTAAGAGACAAAATATTATTAAGGTGGAATGGGGTAAGGGTGTACTTGGGGGAAATGCATTATCGGGATTTTTTTTTTATTATAAGATAATCGAAATTTTGCTATTTGATATTGTAGTATTCTACTACAAGTTAATATGGATCTATCGACGTAGATTTGTAGTATTCTACTACAAGTTAATATCGACCTTTCGACGTAGATAACCTCACCGATGATGATGCGAATCCAGTATTTACATCGACTCTTACAAATGCGTCGCGTCGGAACAGCAAACAGAATGCGACTTTTACAAACGCGTCGCGTCCGAACAGCAAACAAATCTTTGACAATAAAAGTGCAATAATTCTTAAGATAACTTCATATTAGGAGATATTTTTTGTAAGTATGAAGAATATTGATTAAAGTTTACAAAAGTGCAATAATTCTTAAGATAACTTCATATTAGGAGCTATTTTTTGAATAATTCTTAAGATAACTTCATATTAGGAGATATTTTTTTAGTAAATCCGAAGAATATTGATTAAGGTTTACATGACTTAAACAATATTTTTTGACATTTCAAAATTTATTGAGATAAACCCGGATAAGCTCTTGATCCGTAAATATTGTTACCTGGGGAAAGTGCGAATCTGCCCCTTGGGGTAATCGCGTTATAGGCTGTTCTGGCCTCATAACGCGTTCAATTTTATTTTTTCGTGTTCTACATTTTAAACTGTTTATTGGCTTCTTTTTCTAGCATATAACATGGGTCGCAGCTACATCAGAAAAACCAACAGGGACGATTATTCAACAGAAATGAACGGCATGCGAACGTTGTCCGAGAAGACGATTGGTAAATGCAAAGATATCAATTAAAATTTTCGCATAAACCAGTTTTTATTCCATAAAAAGCAGTTTGTCATATTTCACTATACCATCCCTCACATTTCACAAGGGGGACAAAACCTGTATGTTAAAGCCGATCGAAATTGGCTTTAACATACAGGTTGTGTACAGATTGGGGGCCATCGAAAAGTGACCCGTATAAAAGGGTTTATATCACTATGCTTTCGTTTTTAAAAAAGTCGAGGTTAAATGTCATGACACTGGACCACGCCGCTTATATACCTAAAAAATTAAACATTTTTCAGCTAAACTGCTGGCGTAGTAGTTAAGGCGTTTGCATGTGGAACCGAAGGTTGTGAGTTCAAGGTTCGTTTACGTCTCGATAAAAAGCAGTTTGTCATATTTCACTATACCATCCCTCACATTTCACAAGGGGGACAAAACCTGTATGTTAAAGCCGATCGAAATTGGCTTTAACATACAGGTTGTGTACAGATTGGGGGCCATCGAAAAGTGACCCGTATAAAAGGGTTTATATCACTATGCTTTCGTTTTTAAAAAAGTCGAGGTTAAATGTCATGACACTGGACCACGCCGCTTATATACCTAAAAAATTAAACATTTTTCAGCTAAACTGCTGGCGTAGTAGTTAAGGCGTTTGCATGTGGAACCGAAGGTTGTGAGTTCAAGGCTCGTTTACGTCGTGTTTTTTTTCAAGTGAATAAATTAAAATATTACTAGCAATAAAATTTCAGATAAAATCAATTTTTTTTTTTTGGTCATAGTTACGTATGGGATAGCAACAATTCGATGAGTTGCTACTACCCCATACGTAAAGAGGCTTCGAGCGCAAATGGATATATTAGATATCACCCGACGCATAGTGAATTACGACAATTTGAAAGTGAGAGTGATAAAGCGAGAAAGAATCCGAACAATAATTGAAAAGTGATTTTGCCAAACGTAACTATGACAAAAAAAACTTACTTTTTACGTTGAGGTTTTATTCTTAATAATATTTTAATTTATTCACTCGAAAAAACAAGGTACCTAGCGAGACTCGAACTTACAACATTCAGCTCTGTATGGAAGCACCACTTTGTGTTGAAATAACTGCAGTTTTTTATTCATATAAGCGGTAGCGGTCCGGCTTTATTTTACCTCGATTATTTTTAATAAAAGGGGCAATAATGACTTAAATCTTTTTACGAAGTCACTTTTTCGGATATTTTTAATAACGAAGGCATAATGACCTAAATTCTTTTACAGGAACCACTTTTTATGGCCCCCAACCTGTAGATTAAAGCCTATCGAAATCGGTGGGACGGAGTTGTCCTCTGACATTTCAACAGTTCATATCTCGTTTCTTTAACAAAGAATAACACGAAGCAACCTATCATAATGCGGTAAAAAGCATTTTATAACAATTTAACACGAAGCAACCTATCATAATGCGGTAAAAAGCATTTTATAATAATTTTTGTTCCTAATTCTGCTCGTGCCAATTAAGGTGCGTAAATAAACTTCAAAACTTTTTTAACTTGCAAGTACGCTCTTACCTCGTTTCGGGTTAAGTGCGAATAGCTGACATTTTGTAGAATTTTGTCGCAAATATAAAATTTTCAAAAATGATTTAAACGGTATTAGCTGTGGAATGCCATTGTTAACGACCCCTGCCAAATATCTATACAATAGGTTGAAATACCTTCATTTAAAGTCCAACTTTGTAAAAACCGCTGGCACTTACCCCACTCCGCCTTAATTATTTTTTAGTATACTCTTACATTTAGAGAAAGGTTTTATAGAACACTTATAAATTTCATCTGTTACTTAAATATATTACTAATTATTAACTATTTTTTTTCCAGTTTGTTTTTAAAATATTGGAATGTTTGAAATTTTCCGATATATCCGTAAGATCTAATGAAGAAAAGAATTTTCTCATTCCTCCTATTATTCCTACAGTTCTTCTAGGAGACATTTCAGGCATCATATACCAACTTTGCCTGACTAACGAAACTCAGACTATTGTCAATCTCATTAATTGCACAGGAAAATCAATAGGTTCTGTTCGTGTAGAAATCGCATATTTTATAAACAAGAGTCTGGGAGATTTCAATCTTTGTCTGCGATTCTATATAAGAAATTTGAAAAACTATATTTTTAAATGCGATAAATTTAGTGAAGATTATGACAGTCTGATAGAAATTATTATGGGTTTATTAAACGGAGATTCAAATCTATCGTTTGAATTTATTATAAAGATCATAGATCTGATCAGTACTTTCGATTGTGAAAGATATCTGATATCGATTTTATGAATTTTTTATGTTACCAAAATTGTGACTTGAAAATTATGTAGAGATAAATTATAATAAACACATGATTTAATGATATATTTTATTGCATTGTTGACATTTTATATATTTACATTTCTTTGTATAAAAGTAGCAAAAACATATTTTTAATAAAATATTACAATATAATTATGAGAAAAAAATCATCGAATTAAATGAAACTCATGAGCCCCTCTAGATACGAACATATTTTGTTTAATTCGTAACTCGCGATATTCGTAAATGAGATACTTTTCGCCCGAAACATACCGAATTAATTTTATGTATTTTATTTTCAAATGTATTTTCACAACTGTACCAACTAGAAATTTATATTACAGATTTGAACAAAGAGATCCGATTGAAAAGGAGCTTTTCTCCTTACGAAACTTCTGCTGTTTTGAAATTCTGCCACAGTAATATAACTAATTATTTAATTTTATATAATATTGGTTACCAATGCATTCTGCTATCAAATTGTTTTAAATTTTCGAAGAGTTTTTTTAAATTTCCTGAAATTTGAAAATGAAATTTCACTTTCGTAAAGAAAGATCAGGTGGTAGAGGTACGAGAGTTGAGGAATGACGTAGCTCGTGGCTGATTGCTGAAGCCAGTATGGTTGTACGACAAGAGAATTGTTTCCGCTGTGACGTAGCGATTGGTTGTAGGAAGTTTGAACGGTTGTGCAAAACAACCGTAACCATAATATAATAATGATGTACAGATTATTTGAGAGGCGACGCGCGTAGCCATTACGCATGTAAGATAATTTTTTATCGGTTAAATCTGTATGTAGTGCACATATTTCGTATATAAACACTAAGAATACACTACGAGTCAATACAGAAGAACTTTCATGATTTAGTATATCTTTCAAAAATCAATGCAAGGTCTTTTTCTTTCATTTATCAAATTTAATTTAATAGTATATACAGTATCTCTGTAAACAAAAGTAAATATCAGTTAATATTGATAAAAACACCTGAAACGTAAAAAATTATGCTGATTGTCACCAAAGCCTGGTCACACTGCAGTTTTTAGCGGCGTGCGCGACTGAAACAGCAATGGCGCTTCCAATAAATTGGTAAACACCCTGAGAATAACGCGCGATTTCAACCGTGCTTGAAAACAAGTTTGTTTCCTGGCGACGCGACGGTTGCAAGTTCGCAACAAATGAAAACCGAGAAAATTTTGACGCATACGAGTTGGATGGGGATGTCATCATGCTCTCACTGGCTGATTATCTATTGCATCCTTGATTGCATCGAAAGGTACGTTTCCCAGTGTGACTAATACTTGGCGATTGCAAATCGTTGCGTTGCTATTGCATTAGGGCGCGCGGCGAAAAATTGCGAAGTGTGATCACAGTTTAAAGCAACAGCATCGATTCGTAGGAGGATCCGTATCAGAATTTTTTACTATATTTTACGTTATAAACTTATTCTCAGCGGCAAAATTCGAAATTACTTGCCGCGAGTTATCGCGGAGCTGCACTTATACAGAGCGATTCAAAAAGAGTGTGCCAAAATTTACTGACTTCTAGCGGATAAAATTCGAAATAAAAATTTAGTGGCGTTATTTTATTTGAGCTCCATTTAAAAGATATTACGCGCGAAAGTTTTGTGACATCATTTCTGGTTTAGCCAAAAATTATTTTTAAATATTTTTGTTTGCATTATTAAAATTATCTATAAATTTTAACAGTGGATTATCGGTTAACGAACATAATTCGTTCAAAGACGGTGTTCGTTACGCGAATGTTCGTTAACCGATCATCGATTACCATAGGTTTTATGGGAATTTATTTAATTTGTTCTGGAGAACCAAAAGTAATTAAATAAAAAATTATATAGTTTCTTACTACGTTTATTTATATGTAATAACAATAATATAAACATACATTATCTTATATTTTCATCTATTATGCTTATTTTCCATTAAAGAATCTGTCCAATGTTGATCGCTTTTCTCTCTTCTTGAGGATTTTTCGGAAATGATTAATAGCATTGTCGTTTTAGCGATCTCTAAGTTTATTGATCTCAATCTGGTACGGGTGCCATTCCAAAAGCATAATATTGTGAAATCTCTCTCTTACCTTCTTTAATAAATCTTTGATTTAAGTTGTCTCCGAATTTATTTTAATCGGGTAAAACTGCTGTCCCCCATTCTCATCCATAAATCCAGGAACAATGGATAAGGATGGGAGAACAGTAGTTTTCCCCGATCCAGGAACACAAGGTTTCAAGGTACAGCCCTTGAATCCCAGTAAGCAAAGTGGACAAAGCTCCTAACGGAAAAAGTTGGAAGTACAGGAATATTTGTTTTTAACTGAAACCTTTCTAAATGATCTCATCAACAAATAAGAGAAATAAAAGTTTTATATTCTTATGAAAGTTCCGAAAATTGCTGCCAGAATTAAGGAATATATTTGAAAGGCTATTTTAATAAAACTCAGAAAGATTAAAGAACCCATGATGATAGTGTGGATGTCAATTTGATGACAAATGTCACATAAGTCATAAAAATATATAATTAATGATGGATTAAGATTTAATTAAACCAATATTTTTGTCACTGCTGTAAGTCGAGTTTGTTCAAAATTTGCATTTAAAATTTGAATATCCAATATTTTTAAATATCCGAGTTTACAAATTTAAATATATCACGATGACAGAATCACATTTATTGAGAATATTTTTACTGATTTAAAAATATATATTCGAATTAATTGGTTACCACTTTGTCTTATGAGCGATATTTCCCATCAGATATTAGTCTCAACCACATGTTGATCATATTTATAAACAGAAATTAATTTAAGAGACAAAAATGTTATCAAACAGTCTATTATTAATTATTTTTTAGTATACTCTTACAACTAGAGAAAGATTTTAATAAACACTTATAAATTTCATGTGTTATTTAAATATATCACTAATTATTAACGATTTTTTCCAGCTGGTTCCTAAATTATTTGAATGTTTGAACGGTATATCTATAAGACCTAATGAAGAAAAGTTATCGCTGATTCCTTCTATTATTCCTGGAGATTATTCAGGAATCATTTCAGGTATCATATATCAACTTTGCGCCTCTAACCAAACTGACACTCTTCTCAGTATAGTTGAATGCATTGGAAGAATACAAGGTGAAGTAACTACAGAAATCGTATATTTTATAAACAAGAGCCTGGCAGATTTGATTCTTTGTTTGCGATTGTTTTTAAGAAGTTTGAGATTCCAACTTCTTGGATGCGATGATTTTAGTGCCGATTTTGTTAGTCTAATAGAATTTATTATCGGTTTGTTAAATGGAAATTCGAATCAATCGCTTGAATTTATTCCTGGCATCATAGATGTGATCTCTAAGTTCGATTGTTTAAAGTAGCTGGAATGTAATGATTATTTTTCATGTTACCAAAATTGTAATTTGAAAATTATGTAGAAAAAATTATAATAAACACATCATTTAATGACCTATTTTATTACGTTTTTTTAGAATTTATATATTTACATTTCTTTACATAAAAATAGCAAACACATATTTTTAATAAAATAATACAATATATATACACTAGCACCTCAAGTTAAGAACATACTACATGTGTTCTGTTCGTAACTGTAGATTTTCGTAAATGAGATACTGTTTCGCCCGGATTATATTATTTTGCAATATATTTAACACCTGTAGCAATTAGAAATTTATTTTACAGGTTTGAACAAGGAGACCCGATTAAAATGCGAATTATTTCCTTACGAGAACTCTGCTATTTTGAAATTCTGCTATAATAAGAAAACTAATTATTTACTTTCATACAATATCGGTTACCAATGCATTCTGCCATCAAATTGTTTTAAATTATCGAAGAGATTTTGAAATTTCGAGAAATTTCAAAATGAAATTTCACTTTCGTAAAGTAAGAATGGGCGGTAGAGTTGCGAGAATACAATTGTTTACGGTTTGGGTATGACGTAGCTCGTGGCTGATTGCAAAAACTAGTATTGATGTAAATACAAGAGAAGTGTTTCTGGTGTGACGTAGCGATTGGTTGTAGGAAGTTAGTATAGTTGTGCCAAACAACCGTAGCCATAACATAATATACAATATTGTATAGATTATTAGAAAGGCGATGAGCGTAGCCGTTACGCATGTAAGATAAATTTTTTATCAGTTAAATCTGTATATAGTGCACATATTTCATACATAAACACTTCGAATCAATACAGATCTCTCATGATTTGATATATCTTTCAAAAATCAATGCAAGGACTTTTTTCCTGCTATCAAATAGAATATACAGCATCTCTCTAAACAAAAATAAATATCAGTTTACTGACAATAGTATTGACATAAAGCACCTGAAGCGTAAGAATTTCGATGTTCCAGTGTATAGGGAAAGAACAGTTCATAATGTTTCTTCTCTATGAAATTTTGACCAAATAAAGATATTGAGACATCTGGATTCATCTTTTAAAAATAAAATTATTAAATTGCCATTCTAAGAATTACAAACTGCTTATACTTTTATAATTAAATTATGGTTCAACTACAGCACTGATAGAAATATAAAAATAAATTTTAATTAATACAAATATTTTCGGCTTTCGTCCTCATTCGGTAACATGAATACATCGAACAAAACATTTACAGTAAATAAATAATGCTACCATAGCAGCAAATGTACAGTTGTAGTTCGTTACAGTTACGAACTACAACTGTACATTTGATGCTATGGCAATATTATTTTAATAAGAGCAAAGATTAAAATGATGATAAATATATAAAAATAAAAAATTAAATTAATATAATAATGAACAGCATTAATAAATAATAACAAATTTTATGCTATTTATTAATGCTGTTCACAGGTTATCATCAACAATGATTATATTCTGAAAAATTATCATCACTATGCGCTAAAAAGAAACTGATATTCCTTCAATATTTAGTTATTTATAATGAATAACAGATTGATAAAATATCAATTTTAATTCAACTAGGTAGTAGTTGATATAGAACTACTACCTAGTTGAATTAAAGGTAGAAAGGTAATGAAAAATATTTTCTACTGGAAAATGAATTCTTTCCTCAAAACTACTTAAATTTCTATAATTAGAAATTTATCAAAATAATTATTATTCATTAGAAATAATAGAAAAGCTGCATGCTTCATAACTGATGACATTAATATGCATTTAAGTTAGTTTGCCATCTAAACAGATGGTTAAAAATAAATTCTTATGCTTAATGAAAAATTTATCTTTCAATAACTGAATAAAACTTTGTAAATATATTTATAATAATTTTAACTTTCTAAATATATTTGTCAATTATTATTAGTTCGTAATTTGAATTTAACAATTTTTCTAGTTACCAGAATCCAACTTAAAAAAAAAAACAAATTATAAAAATATTAATAAAACTTTTTTCTATAATCTATTTAAAATTTCTATAATTACTTTTAAGAAATTTAAAAAATGTCTGTAGCGAAATTATCTATCAGAAAATGTATCAAAACTAAGTACAGCATTAATAAATCAGCAAAATCATAATGCATCATTTTGAATCAAACTGCAATTTCTGTAAATTATATAAATAATTCAAATTTATAAATACAAATTTAATAGGTTGAGTATAAATCAAAAATATAAAAGAAACAATTCAAAGATTCTGAATTCATTCAATAATACTTTTTTCTTTAACTATGCCAAATGAATAACATGCTTTTTAAAAGCACAATACTATCGACAAGAATTTAAAATAAATGCTTACAGTTACTATTCAAGAGCAGTAAATATAAACCTACACAAAGTAGAAGTGGTCTTACTCGATTTAAGGGCCGTTTCTAGGTATTATTCTGCCATTCGATATTATTTGGTTACCAAGTTTATTTGGCCATCCATGTGAAGAGCACAAGATAAATAATAGAAGTGGCCGTACTCGAAATATGTACAAATATATTATTACATTATTGATGCTGATAAACATTTACATGCATTTCTTCTTTCCTTATAATGTTTAACAAATATACATATTAATTGGTAAATATTTATCTGTTAACTAGAATATTTGCAATATAACGATGAAATATGCATCGAAAATCTAAAATAGCTTTCTTAAAATATAAACTTATGGATAACAAAGTTGAGTTTCAGAAAATATAACATTATGTATAGCAATTAATTGGGTCTTCATCCAAGAAAAGACATTTCCAGCTTTCATCTTCCCGTTACAGCTCCCAGCTTCTTGAATTTGATAAATATTTAACTCTTCATCCCATATTTGAAGATTCGCTATATCACCGTGCCAAGATTGATTTGCATCGTATTTAGCATCCATCTCATCCTGGTCTTGACCAATGATCATTACTCCTCCTGAAGGTATTAATGTTTTCTCGAAAGGAATATTAGATTCAGCGTACTTGCAAATGTTTCCATTTTGATAAACTTTGGCTGTTGCAGTGGGACTAAACCAAGTTGCACAAAGGTGATACCATTCTCCAACTCTCCATTCCGAATTACATCTAAAGATCGTATAAGATATGCCAATAAATAATTTCACTCTTCTGTCTGAACCGTGTTTTGTGAGAGCAATCATTATTTGATTCGTGGTATTACAAGTATCGTATGATATCACAGTCAATAACTGATTATGGTTAGAATAAAATTTCATCCAAGAACAAACAGTAAATTGCTGAAGTGAGGGGAGAGTTTCGGCCATTCGAAGACGAGGAAAATGTGAAGAATTTGATGGAGGAAAGTATGCTTTCATATGAAAACCAGTTATGATATTACAGTTCCACATCAGTAGGATTAATATAATATAAAACATCGCGTACTCAACAAAGTAGTGCACTTACTCAGATGGAAATGTACTGACTGGATATTGCTGGAATAATTTCAGTTTATATTTCTATTGGATATAGATTTATTAATTAATATTTGCATCCTGTCTATTGAAAGTTTGCTTCTCGAAAACTGTCGCTGGTGATGTTACCGCACTTAAACTAATCATGAGAATTATCATATAGTTCTTGCATCACTAGCGGCAATTGCCGAATGAATACATTGAGATTAAATTTATTTTTATTTAAATAAATTATATTCTCCTTGTTGACGTGAATAACTCTCTAAACTGAATACATTGAGATTAAATTTATTTTTATTTAAATAAATTATATTCTCCTTGTTGACGTGGATAACTCTCTAAACATTTCTCTTTCCTGAAAAATTTGAAATCAAAAAGAAATGCCGAATTTCAGCCATATTTTTGTTGCTAAATATATTAAATAAGTAGGCCCTAATCAGTTCCTCTTGAAATGCATTCTTAATTAATATACACCGAATTATTTATTTGAAAAATAATTATTTCAGAATATATTAAGTGTACTAGTAAATAGTTTTGGTTCTATTTGATTAAATTTTATAAATTTTCAAAGGATTTTAATCCTACTAATTTATTTAACCTGTAAATTCTTCCATTTAAAAATGATTGTTGATCTTCTGAGGTTTTCCTGTAATTAAATAAGAACATTTGTCAAATTTTGATTAAATTCGGCATACGTGTTATGTTTAATTGTGTTAATTTTTACAATTACTATTCTATAGTACTAAAATATACAGTTGCATAAAGTAAATGTACACTTATTCGATTTCAGGGCCGTTTCTAGGTATTATTCTGCCCTCATGTATTATTAGGTTACCGTGTTTATAGGTCATCCATGTGAAGAGCACAAAATGAACAATCATTAGAAGTTGTTTTATATGACTTCATGAATATATCAGATTATTGATATCGATGATGATGATTTAATAACACATTTTAATCTTTTACTTTTGATCTTTATAAAATAAGGATACGTTTGGGAAGTAAATGATAAGTTTTGTTTTTTTTTTTCAAAACTGCATGGCTTACTTCTACGGAAATCGAAACTGGTAGAAATTGTGAGAGACGTCATTCTAGTGCAGTGGTTCCGAACCTTTTTTGCCGAACCCCCTTGGCTTTTAGTAAATTACCCGGTACCCATGCGCATGCGCATGAGACGAGCTGCGGAGACGAGCTTCGACGGGCACCGATCTGGCAATTTCACTAGTTATCTTGAATGTTAACCGGACATTTTGAGTTATTGGACCTTGCAGTGAGAAAAAACTCTATGCAATCTCATTGGAATACCTTGGAAATGTTGATAACAATTATTTTTGGAATATAATAATAGCGTAATATATTAGCGTATGAAATAGCGTAAGATATTCTACTATTCGAAATTTTCATATAACTGCAATTTTAATCTTATTAAATCTATTATTTAATCTTTGTGCGATATATCGACTTAACTACACTACTATTTTAGTTTTGATATTTTTATTTTCATATTTTACGTCCCTTTACAATCTGTGAGATTACTAATGGGCGGGGCCAGTTCCAACCATAAGCTACACCAACACCGGTGGAGGGGGCGGATGGTGAAGAACGGGGATTGCCAGGCCTACCCCACCACCCCTAAAAAACTTTTCAGGAGATGTCAGATCCAGAACGCGAAACCGGGTCCTCCTGCGTGGCATGTCGACAGCGTTACCATTCGGTCAACCGGCCGCGGTTAGTTTTGACTAAGCCGTCATATCAATATGGGATATTCTTTATCTGGCGGTGACCACTTATAGAGCCCATCACAGGCTAACAACACCCATGATGGCGTTAACCGGATGGTTGAAGAATGGTTTCAACGGCAGAACCCGGACCCCTCCTGAAAAACTGAAGGTGTACGATCCGGATTTGAATTCGGATCCTACACGGTAGTAAGCCATAAGTCACAGCTTTACTATGCGGCCATCCGCCCAATCCGAAACTACTAATTTAACCGAATTTTCGGACTATTTTGCATTTGATCTTTAATATTTAGAGACTTTTTACCTATATATCTATGATTTAATTACGAAAATATGAGAAAAATAAGTATTTTAATGCAAAAGTTTACTACTTGAATATGCTTTAGAACAGGGTGGGCAAACTTTCGGGAGAAAGGCCATATTGCATCAATGAAATATAACCTAGGGCCGCACTTTCCCAGCGATCCCTATTCTTCACCATCTGACCTCTTCCATTGGGACGGCCTGATTGGCCGCGTGTAAACGCTTCGGCTTTCCATTCTGGAGGACCGGGGTTCGCGTCTCAGGTCCCACCCCTTGAAAATTTTTATCATAGGATCCGGGCTCGGACTGTCGACTCCTGTTCTCCAAGCTGACCCCTCCGCAGGGATGGGCAGCCTGTGGAAGGGCTTGTTTCGCTCCGCCACATAGTATTCTACAAGAATGGAGTGAGGCGTCATCTATTGACCAAAAAAACGACCCCCTTAACGGGTGTGGGTGTACCTGTGGATGGAAGTGATCTTGCCCTTTAGTAATCTTATCTGATTAGAAAGGGGCGTAAACAAAATAACAAAAAAAAGTTGCCAAAATTCCGCCTTCATCTAATAACTGTCTGAGGTGACAAAATTCTTTTAGAAAATTATGTAACCAAAATAGAAATATCTTAAGAGATGCATTTGTTGACTAAGTTATTATAAAAGAGTGACATGTTAAAATTAAGTCAATTTTCTTAGTAGATCAGCTTTCATTGGCTGTTATATGGAATATGGGTTTGAATAATGCCAGCAGGCCGAAAAAAGTGAAACGCGTATTTTCAGAGAAGCTCGACAGGGTCGAAATTCTTTTAAATTATATATTAAAATTTATAATTTAATCATTTAAAATTTGAAACAATAATTTAAAAACATACCTGTTTAGGAAATTGCACAAATATTAAATACAAACTGCGAGAAATTACAAAAAGTATTGAGTTGATTGACTGACAAAACGATTTTATTTGATTTTGAATGTACCTGTATTTTGCAATCGATTTCTTATGCAATGATGTTTATTCAGGTTAACGGTTAATAAAATGCATTTTTGTAAGAAATACAATTACAAAAAGTATTGAGTTGATTGACTGACAAAACGATTTTATTTGATTTTGAATGTACCTGTATTTTGCAATCGATTTCTTATGCAATGATGTTTATTCAGGTTAACGGTTAATAAAATACATTTTTGTAAGAAATACACTGACGGTAAAAATCGTCAGTGTATGATACTGTAATGATATCTACAGTCTACCATATGAATTATTATTTATTGCTTTTCTAGAAATTACATAACAATATTGCTGAGATATGGAACAGATATGATATTTTTTTGTATTTATTGTATTTATCGATAAAATTTTTGGCATTATAGCTAATAGTTGGAGGGCCCCGGTTTGCCCACCCCTGCTTTAGAAGTTTAGATAATCAGTGATTTTTGATATATATATTTTTAACAACCAGCACTTAATTGAGAAAAAAATTATTCTAAAAAAGATTTCTACCATCACCATAGTTGATTTGATTGTCCACTTTTGGGTTAGGTTCATAGTTAGATTAGTAAGTTAAGCAGCCATATCGCACAAGGGATACATTTTATTTGGAAGTGGCCACTTGTAGAGCCCATCACAGGTTGCCCAACACTCATGATGGAGTCAACCAGATGGATGAAAGATGGGGTTCAACGGGCAGGCCGGGCCCGGACCCTTTTGAAAAACTGGAGGTGTGGAAACGGCTTTGAACACGGATTCTAGTGTGGCAAGTCAGTTTTTTCACGCGGCCATCTGGCAACGTCCATTTTTGGGACCCAAAATTTTTTAGAAACAAGTGTTCAAAAAAAATATTTTTGTTATTTGAATGAAAATAACAATGTTCTTAAAAACGAATTTATTAGAAAATTACGCTCTTCAAGATCATACTTAAAATAAAATATCAACCAAATTCCTCATACTAAAAAAGAACAAATAGTTTTAGTGATTGCACTAGGCGATTTCAGGGAAAAATACAAATTTTGAAATAACTTTTGAACCATCAGCTATTGGATAATCATATAAATGATTATTTTAATTGGATATTACCTCTCCTAACACCACACTTCGTTTGATCGTCCACTTTTGGGACAACCTGCATTTAGTCAGATTGCAACTCCTATCTTCCACTGGGATTGACAAGTGGACATTATTGACAAGATGGTTAACAACTTTATCCATTTCTCAGTCCCTTAATCTGGACCATGCAGCTGTGTGAATTTGGATCGTTATTTCTTTTTTAAGTCACTGTTCGTGGTTTGTTTGACAGATATAAGATTCATTTCTCTCCCTTCCCACATAAAAAGATCATTTACAGCTAAAGTTTTCTCGATTGAATTCCTTAGATTTTACAGTTTGAAGTCAGGTTATTAATTTAGTAAATTTTCATAAACAATACATATATTTGTATATATTAGTGATTTTCTATTATATAATTAAAATTAATTAATATTATAAAATAAATTTCTTTGTTTCATATTACATACGTTCACCGTTACATAATATAAATAATAATAGAAAATTGTATACAATAATCGAAAAATTAAAGAGCATTATAAAATTTAAAAAAAAAAACTATTCAGTTAGATAGAAGAAAATAGTTCTAGGAAAGTCGAGTGGTGGTAACCAGATCTTCGGTTTGACTTGTCTGTGGTCAGAGTTCTCGCTGTATAAACACTTGTAGTTGCTGTAATGTAGCTAATGAACAGAGTGATAATATAAATCAGAGAATAAATTTAGACTGTGTGTAACCAGATCTTCGGTTTGACTTGTCTGTGGTCAGAGTTCTCGCTGTATAAACACTTGTTGTTGGTGTAATATAGCTAATGAACAGACTGATAATATAAATCAGAGAATAAATTTAGACTGTAAAAAAACGAATGAACCGGAATTCATATTATGATTAGTTTAAAATGCGCTGACATCACAAGCGACGGTTCTATTAGAAGCAAACTCTCAGTATAAATAGGGACATAAATATTAATAAATTTCTATTCGATAGAAATATAAACTTGAATTTACTCTAGTGATATCCAGTGAGAACCTTTTCATCTGGGTAAGTGCACTACTTTGTTTACTACGCAATGTCTCATATTATATTAATCCTACTGATCTGGAACTGTAGTTTAATAACTGGTTTTCATATAAAATCACACTTTCCTCCATCAACTTCTTCACATTTTCCTCGTCTTCGAACGGCCGAAACTCTCCCCTCACTTCAGCAATTTACTGTATGTTCTTGGATAAAATTTTATTCTAACAATAACGAGCGTTTGACTCTGATGTCATACTTCATCCGTTATAGTGTTCAAATAGCAATCAGTCTCAAAAAATTCGGTTCAGACAGAAGAGTGGAGTTAAATATTAGTTTTAATAAATCATTTTTTAGTTGCTCTTCGAAATGGATAATTGGAGAATGGTATCATCTTTGCGTAACTTGGTCTAGTCCCATTGAAACATTCAAAGTTTATCAAAATGGGAATATTTGCGAGTACACTGATGGCTATAGGAATTTCAAGAGAACAATAATACCTTCAGGAGGAATACTTATTATTGGTCAACACCAAATGGGAATGGATTCTAAATACGACGCAAATCAATCGTGGCACGGTGACATAGCGGATCTTCAAATATGGGATGAAGAATTAAGTGTTTATCAAGTTCAAGTAGCTGGGAAGTGTAACGGGAAGATGAAAGCTGGAAATGTTTTTTCTTGGATGAAGACCCGATTGATTGCCACAGATAATGTTATATTTTCTGAAACTCGACTTTGTTATCCATAACTTTATGTTTTAAAGTATGCTATTTTAGAATTACAGAACGATGCATAATATAAATATAAATAAATATTTTTTTTATGTTCTACCAACTATTAATCGGAAGTTTCTAAATATTGAGTTTAATAGATGAATAATATCGATGATGAATAATTACCACTTAATATATATATAATTGTTAAACATATATGAAAAGAAGAAATGCAAGTACATGTTTATCAGCATCAGTAATCTAATATATTCATGATGTCGTGTAGAGCCATTTTTAACGATTCTCCATTTTGTACTCTTCACATGAATGGCCAAATAAACAGGGTAACCCTATACCCGAGGACAGAATAATACCTAGAATCGGCCCTGAAGTCGAGTAGAAGTACATTTATTTTATGCAAATGTATATTTAATGCACTAGAATAGTAATTGCAAGCATATATTGTTAAATTGTTTTCTATGGTTGTGCTTTTTAAAAGAGTGCCATTATTTGCATGGTTTAAAAAAGTATTTTTACTCTATCGCAATTGAATGATGATAATATTTACAATTATTTTCATATTATTAATTTTTTAAATCATAGAATAACTTTTATTCGGATATAACTCTCCGCTGATGATGTTTCACGAATTCATAGATACACGTTACAATGTTGATATAATTAATAATTTAATAAGATTAAAATTTCGATTATTTGCGAATTCTGAATAATAGATTATCTTTGATATTAACGAACATTACAAATTTTTAATAACTATAATCTGCAATAAGTGGAATGATAATTTATATATTGCATCAGTTAACCATTATATGTTTAAATCAGATAACGGTAATGGTATGCAATTATAAATAAATTCATAACGGATTGAGACATTCATTCATTCACCACGGAAACATCTTTTATAAGTTTTAGTTGTTGTTTTTACTTAATATATATATGTTTTATATATATATTAAGTAAAAAGAACAACTAAAACTTATAAAAGATGTTTCCGTGGTGAATAAAATTCCGTGGTGAATAAATTTTGTAAAATTTATAAATAATATATTTGTATAAGAGTAGCCATGCAACAGATTTATGTCTAGAATAAAAAGAATCAGAAATACACTGGATTGTATCATTTTGATAAACACTGGAAGCTAATTGCAAGCTCTTACTATTTAATGATTTTATGTAATGTTTGGTAACATTAAAAATATATTTTAACAAATGCATCTGTGTTTTCATTTGTATTTGCTGAAAATGGCTTTTTTTATTATTTTAAACTTAGAACAGAAAAAGAATACAAGCATTTAACATTAAAAATATATTTTAACAAATGCATCTGTGTTTTCATTTGTATTTGCTGAAAATTGCTTTTTTTATTATTTTAAACTTAGAACAGAAAAAGAATACAAGCATTTCCGGAAAAAAATTGAAATAGTCTATTTTCTGAACATAAAACTTAACAGATTTAAATTTATATCATTAAAATTATCTTCATTTATGTAATTATTGTTATTATACACCAAAAGTGGCCAAGCTTCATATCTCTAAGAGGCATTTAAGAGAATCTGAAATACTTCAGAGCCGCATTAGTTTTTTCGGATATTCTTAACAATGGTTTTAAAATTATTTATTATATACCGGGTGTTTTCTTGAAACCGAACACACTGATTTTTGGCATGGAGCCAATTCTGATGCATTTATCACGTCAGGAATCGCTCGCTACGAAAATTTATTTTATATTTTTAATTCTAACGGCCATGCGTTTGAACGTATTGGCCGTTTTCAACGGATTCAAATCGGTGAAGGTTTTCAGCGGTTACGCCCGTGCGAAGAGTCGGACGACCCTAAGACCGGGAGATGGTCACAAGCGGCCGACGGATCAGCGGTTAAGAGGATAAGTTCCGTCGATTACCTTTATTCTTTAAGTTCTTTTAATTTCTTAACTGTAATTAAAGTTGTTTTATAATTTTTTGGTGTATCTTTATTTACAGACTACTGTACACTGAAATGTGACTTTATTGCACGTGACATAATCATACAACTTTACAGCAGATGTTCGAAGTGCCGTCCCGTTTCTGCTGAACAATACCATAGCCTATTTCGAAATTCTGTCATAGAATTGGCAATTTGTTGAGGAGTGATTTCGGCATTGGCAGCAATTATTGCCTCACGCAGTTCGATCTCGTTTTCTTGTTGCTTCTCGAGGATGAGTCGCTTAAGGTGGCCCCAGTAAAAGAAATCGAGAGGATTCAAATCCGGTGATCGTGCAGGATACGGAATATTTGGACTATTTGTTCCGATCCAGCGCTGGGGAAACTCTTCGTTCAGATACAGGACAACACGGCCACCGTTATGTGCTGGTGCTCCGTCTTGAAGAAACCACATATCTTCCTATTGTGGCATAAAAGAACAATATGAATTATTACTTGTGCATCATTTTAATGAAATTACTGTAACAACAAAACCCTAAAAATAATAGAAACACTGGTGGAACAATTTCATATAACATACCTGATTTCCCAATTGTCAAATTGCAGGTAAAATGCGATCACGTAGTAAAGACAGATAGACGTCTTGTGTGAGTCGGTCTGAGATAAAATATGGCCCAATTACTTGGTCGCCCACCAGTCCTGCCCAAACATTTACAGCTTTTTGATATTGAGTGCGTATAGCTGACATCTGGTGTTGATTATCCGCTGCCCAATACCGAACATTTTGGCGATTTGGAGCGTGATCGATGTAGAATGTATACTCATCTGAAACAATCAATTTATAGAGCAGATTACCATCATTGTACAACAAGTCCAACATCTTCCCACAAAATAACATTCTTCTATCATCATCACCTGGAAGAAGTTCTTGATGGTATTGATTTTTGTACGGGAAGAAGTTCTCTTCTCTTAATGTTTTCCAAACGGATGATTTGCTGATGTGCAATTTATGCGCGATTGAGGCGCAAGAAATTCTGGGTTTTTCAATTACTGACATGCAAATCGCAAGTTTTACTTCCTTTGGTAAAGCTCGACTTGGGTGATGAACGGGTATCAAACCTGGATTGGCATTCCCATCTTTTTGGAATTTCTCAACAACAGATTTAATTGTAGAGACGGATGGAATAGGTCTTCCAGGGTACAGCACCGCAAAATGATCTCTCATGCGCCTATAGGATAAGCCTGAATTACGTGCCCGAACCATCCATACTCGTTCAGTAACGTTGTAAATAATATTCGGCATTTTTAAAAATGTTCGAATTGCGGCACGTCTGCGTTTCTACGCTGTCGCTATAGCAACAACAGAATTTCTGTTTCTCGCACATCTTTTGATGTAAATTTTCAGTGATTTATTTTCAAATGTGTAATTACACCAGAATTAAAATCCAATAATCTTGTATGTTAAATCGTTTTTTGTTTCTTGGATGCAATAATAAATAAATATCGTTAGAATTAAAAATATAAAATAAATTTTCGTAGCGAACGATTCCTGACGTGATAGATGCATCAGAATTGGCTCAATGCCAAAAATCAGTGTGTTCGGTTTCAAGAAAAACACCCGGTACTTCCTATGCATTTATTTCATTTGGATTCATACTACTTTTTACAATAACAGTGTGTTCGGTTTCAAGAAAAACACCCGGTACTTCCTATGCATTTATTTCATTTGGATTTATACTACTTTTTACAGTAAAAAGTAAAAACTAAGTAGATATTTGATCCATATTAACTATTAAATTTTCATTTTGTGGAGCCACATTGAAGGTACCAAAGAGCTGTATGTGGCTCGCGAACCGCAATTTGGTCACCATTGTTATATACTATCTGGTTCATCCCCAATACTGCTGGCCCTTGCGCCACTAAACCAAACCAAACCCAATACTGCTTCGATAATATTTAAATGCAATTTACTTAGGTTATTATTTTTAAAAATTAATATATAAGTACAATGTATTCAGAAACTAACTATACACTTATGTATATATTATTGTAATATAGGTAAATAGTTACTTTCTGAACAAACTGTCTAGTTCATTCTTAAATTGTAGGAGTAGATGCAGATAAACCATATGTTACTAACAATGATTACTAATGTCATTGCGACATCTATTGTCAATGATATAATACATTGGGTGATCGGTTAACGAACAGTTCGGATAACGAACACTGTTTTGAAAGATTTTTATGTTCGGTTAACGAACACTTCACAGAACAAACTGTGGGACCCGCGGACTGACCGAATGACAGATCAGCCGGATGGCTGCGTGGTAAAGCTGTGACTTACCATTCTGGAGGATCCGGGGGTCCAACTCTTCCAAATTTTAGGAGAGACCTGGGTCCGGACCATTGAAACCCATCCTTCAATCTTCCGGTTGACCCCATCATGGATGTTGGTCAGCCTATGATGATGGCGGCTCTATAAGTGGCCGCCGCCAGATAAAAATATTCCATGAGGATAGTTCGGATTAACTAACCTAACGGAATGACAGGCTTAGATCTTGCGCGCTCGTGGACTTATGGGTAAGTTCGGATTAACTAACCTAACGGAATGACAGGCTTAGACCTTGCGCGCTCGTGGACTTATACAAGAAAAGTGGGTAAGGATGCAAGAAAAGTAGCTTTCCCGATTAAAATGAACTCGAAGACAACGTAAAACAAATCAAAGATTTATTAAAGAAGGTAAGAGAGAGATTTTACAAATTTATGGTGTTAGAATGGCACCCATACCAAGTTAAGGTCAACAGGCAGGAGATCTCTACCACGACGATGCTATTAATCACTTCCGAAAAATCCTGTAGGAGGGAGAAATGCAATCGATATTGACAGATTCTTTATCGAAAAATAAATATAATAGATGAAAATGCAAGACTCTGTATGTATACAATGTTCATTATCCGATCATCGATTTATCATAGGTTTTAATGAGCATTTGATTAATTCGTTCTGGAGAGACAAAAAAGCATAAATAAAAAATTATATAATTTCTTACTATGTTTTTTTGGGTCTCCGGAACGAATTAATCAAATTCCCATTAAAACTTATGGTAAATCGATGATCGATTAACGAACATTTTCTTGGAACGGATTATGTTCGTTAACCAATCACCCATTTATTAAAATTTTGATAAAAAATCAAGTGCAATCCTGTAAGAACAAATGATTATTAAATAATGTATCAAGATTATGGAAAGTTTTCGGTATCAGCCATTTGGACAATACACATAGCCTCGATTTGCACGGCACTTAATTTACACGGTTTCGCTTTTACACGGTTTTTAAATGAAAACAAATAATTTTTTTTGGTTTTATTTTGATTGTTTTGCATAAATAAATTTATAAATTATGCCATTTATAATTAAAAGAGTAACCCACGAAACGTAAAATTGTTACGTTTTGTGGGTTTACGAGTTCGTAGCTATTAATAAAGAGTGAAAAGAGGTTAAAATGCTTTGTACGTTGTTTGATCGAATATAATAGAAATTGCGAAAATAAATTAATAAATATATTTATTTTTATAAATTAAACATTCTGTATTTGTTAATGAAAAATTAACAAAATACTGTATATCTATTCATCTCTTATTTCGTCGTCTTTAAAATTGCATTTTAAAAGAACTGCACAAGAATCCGAAAATTCGGAAAAATCAAATTTCGAATAGTTCGAGGTTACGTGATAAATTGGTGGCTTATCACGCTGGAGTTTTAAAAGAACTGCACAAGAATCCGAAAATTCGGAAAAATCAAATTTCGAATAGTTCGAAGTTACGTGATAAATTGATGGCTTATCACGCTGAAGGGCAGGTTTCAAATCTGGATCCCACATTTCTAGTTTTTCAGGAGAGTCCAGGCCCGATTCTTTGAACTTTATACTTCATTCTTCCGATTGATCCCATTATGGGTGTTGGCCGGTCTGTGATCCTCTCTGCAATTGGTAGCCACCAAATAATGAATATCCCTTATGCAATATGGCGGTTTAACTCCACTAACATAACCTAATAGTCCAAGTTTTTGGACTATTCGGGATTTTTTTGTCAACAGATGACGCCACTTTCCATTCTGTTAGAATACTAAGTGAAGGGGCAAAAGAAGTCTTCGACAGGCTGCCCATCCATGGAAAGGAGTCAGGCGGATTGTGGAGAACAGGGTTCGACGGGCTGGGCTAGATTCCATGATAAGCATTTTCAAGGGATTGGACCCAAGACTCGAACTCAGGTTCTCCAGAGTGGAAAGCTGAAAAGTTTCTACGTGAATGAATCAGGCCAACTGCCTATGGTTTATAACAAGTTGCGAAATTGTTTACTTTATCATCATATATAATTTATATTTATATTTATATATGAATTATATCTAACAATAAATTTTCAGTATCTCTTATGAGATTTTTGATTTTAATAATAGTTTTTACATAGAGAATATCTGACGTAAAACAATTATTTTAACGAATTATTATTAATATTTCTAATTAACTGAGCTTGAATAATCAACTTTAATTTTTTTTTCAATTTCGCAACGAATATCACAGATTGACTTATCTGGTTTCTGTGATTCTTCAGAAATTTCAAAAGTAATCATTTTCTGAGAAGATACAAAATCCAAATATTTCAGAATCCTATTCACACTCAATTTCTAATATTGCATAAAAATTATTAAAATTATAATTAAAGCTATATGTACAGGTAGATTTATAGATTTATTATATATTTTTCATTTGGGCCGTTATCAATAACAACGCTTACCGGTAAATCCCTGAAAATGTGTTCAGAAGCAGAAAAGTCGGAATATACAATTAAATTCATGAGTTCTTTATGAAGGAACCATAATAAAGGCTGAAGTGATTTAATATAAGGTGTAAAAGTTAAAGAGGGTAGCATCTTTTCTTGTAAACATAGATTTTTTCTGATAACTTCCACATGTTGTTCTTTATTTGATTCCTCTGCACTTTCTGTACTCAAGAACTGTTTCGAATCCTGCTCATTTCAAATTCAATATAGTTACAACTAAAAATAATTGTTAAGTGACAAATTCTGCTACCTGACAATGCTTATATTCACTCGTCATATCCACTCTATACAAACATTTTCCATGTAATGGATCGCAATATTCTACCCAAGCAGGCTTGATATCTACAGAAGATATTTCTATATATTCTGTACATATCGACAGTCTGTTCGTTGGCTGAAGTCTCGTATTTTCGGAAATTTTATTTGGCTGTATGAATTATATTTATGAGGTTAATATTTAATCAATAAAAATTTATCAGATATTCTATTCTTACTTGATAATTCAAATCGTATTCACTTCTTTTTAGTTTTTCCATTTCAAAATGAATTATCAGTCATTTTAAAACTGATAATACTTTGCAATTTTAATTTGTTTTAAAAAGTATTTTATAGATCAATTTTGCGATGATTGTATAATTTTCTAATTTTACGATCAGTATTGCATGTGCTAATGAAAACTATGATTAACTGAAATATATTAAAAAATTAAACAATAGTAATTGTTTATCACGTAAAAGTCTAAATTACTGTAATTCTTAAAAGTAAAAAAATTATTACCGAAATATAAGAATATTAAAACTGAATTTTAATTCTTTTAGCATATAATTAAGATGGATTTGCATTCTGGATTCGATTCCTAGCCTCAGGTTGAAACTTGGAGCTAAGAGTCAAATGTGAAAACATACTCGCTGATAAATTTTCACTGAGTACTTCGACCTTTCCCATCGTCGCCCCTTTCTAGCCTCCCAGATCTCATACTTCCAACAGTCAGCCCTTCCCTATTGGCGGCCGGATGGCCGAGTGATAACGGTGTCGGCGTGCTACGTAGGAGGATCCGGGTTCGAGTCCGGATCTACTATCTCCTGAAAAGTTTTTTCGAGGTGCTGGGCCCGACCCCCGCCTTTACTATCCGGCTCACCTCCACGGGTGTAGGTGCAGCCCGTCATTGGAACTGGCCCCGCTCCTTAGTAATCTTCCTAATTGGAAAGCATAATATATGCAAAAAAGCCTTCCCTTTCGGTCATCTCTCTGAATGATGGTTTGAATATGTTGGTAATACTGTATATAGCAAGAAAAATTCAATATTATTTTTATACTACTTTCTGATGGAGCGAATATAGGTCCCTGTCATAGACTACTCACTATTATAGATGATCTCGATAGAAAACATCATTTCTCGATATATTCATTATTAAGCGATCACATGAATACAGCAGACCCAGTATATAGCAAGAAAAATTCAATATTATTTTTATACTACTTTCTGATGGAGCGAATATAGTTCCTGTCATAGACTACTCAGTATTATAGATGATCTCGATAGAAAACATCATTTCTCAATATATTCATTATTAAGCGATCACATGAATACAGCAGGCCCTGTTCAATAGCCCGGGTCTGTATTCACGCAATTTCTTATTGTGACAAGATCATCAAGACTACCAAAGACGTGAACTGTAAGCGGGATTAAGTTACCTCAAATTAATTTTTGAGGTGTTCTATTCGGATATGATCCCGGATTCTATGGATAAAAATCCTATGCGTTTCTACAGTCGGCCGGATTGGCCGCGTGGAAACGCTTCGGCTTTCCACTCTAGAGGAGCCGGGTTCGAGTGTCGGGTCTCACCCCTTGAAAATATTTATCATGGGGTCCGGGCTCGGCCCGTCGATCCCCGTCCTCCACAATCCGGCTGACCCCTCCGCAGGAGTGGGCAGCCTGTGAAAGGACTTGTTTCGCCCCGCCACTTAGTATTCTTACTGAGTAGAAAGTGGCGTCGTCTGTTAACAAAAAAAATACATTTCTACAGCAAATCGACCGAAAGAGAAACATTGTTTTAAGTAAAGAAGGATATAGAAAACATCGCCCCGCCACTTAGTATTCTTACTGAGTAGAAAGTGGCGTCGTCTGTTAACAAAAAAAAATACATTTCTACAGCAAATCGACGGAAAGAGAAACATTGTTTTAAGTAAAGAAGGATATAGAAAACATTAATGTGAGGACCGAGAGGGACGTCAGAAAATGTCAGAATGGACATTTTCTGCATTGTTTTAACATGAATTTTGGCACGCGAATCTGTGACGCTAAGGTCCGGGATTGGAATTTGAATCGGAAACCAAGTTATAAACAAAAATATAAGCGTCTTTATTTATATACAGCAGTTAACATTAAATAAAAAACTAAAACCTAACTTTGCAATGAATATATTTTTCCGAGAGAGAAAGAGTGTGAATTCACTGTAACCTTCTGCATACCTGGGAGAGATCTTTGTCGATCGTACACTACTTCAAGTTGTAGTAGTCCATACACAAAATCCTAAATGTCCATTGTCCACTTCACAGTTCTTATTTTCTTATCCTTTGTTGTACACTACCATTGAACATGGTTCGGCTGTCTTCGCCGTCGTCGCCATCGTCCATCCTCTCTCGTCTCCATCGGCTACCGCTACCTCCCGTCATAAAACTTACATTTTTCTGTTGTAGCTTTTCCAAATTATGAACTTCTATTTCTGATTGATCTTGCTGAATAATCAATCTCCTGTTCTCCTCTCTCTGACAACCCGGAATTCGTCGTATTTATAAGATTAATCATTTCAACGAACAAGGAACAGACAACTGGGAGAACTTTTCCCACAGTTCATAATTCCCGGTTCGTCATGATTAATCTTTTATCAGTTTATAATCTAAAATATTTTACTGGGAGAACTTTTCCCACAGTTCATAATTCCCGGTTCGTCATGATTAATCTTTTATCAATTTATAATCTAAAATATTTCTAATTTATAGTTGCCGGCACGAAAGTTGGAGGAAAATGACGCATGCGTGTTGTATT
>AYEL01068753.1:0-10382 GCA_000484575.1 Olivierus martensii | reverse complement strand
TTTGTATATAAAATTCTGCTGATAATCGAGACACATTAATCGATTGTTTATCGTTAATTTAACACCTTCCTGAGGATGTTTATATATTTCTTTACACAACTATTTCCTTTATTTATAATTATATTTAATTTATCTCGTTTTTTTGTGTTATTTATTGGGAGAAGTTTCCGTAGCGAACGAGAAACTCCTTCCATCTAACTTCACATTCCTTTCTCTTTTTAATTTCGACTTATTTATTCGTATAATTAATAATTTATCACAAGAAAATGCCTGATAAACGATTGTATAGTCGCGGGTCTCCACAATTTTATTATTATTTTTTAAGTTGCTATATTTTTTTATTAAGCAATTCGTATTTATACTGTATTTTTTCATTACATATTATGTGCAATAATTTATTTAAAAATTTTTTATTACGCAATTCGTATTTATATTTTTTCATTACATATTATATGCAATAATTCATTTAAAAAAATTATTAATGCTGTGTCAATAAAAGTATAAGTTGCTATATTTTTTTATTAAGCAATTCGTATTTATATTTTTTCATTACATATTATGTGCAATAATTTATTTAAATCGTATCCGGTGAAGTGACAAACATTTTGGCCGGAGCTGTACCTATTTAATGTGATAAATGAAGGCGGACAGCAGCATTTACATACATTCCTGTTGTAGCTATCCGCGGAATATGTGAAAGAAGAATCTCTAAGATAGTTCTGAATCGATTCTTAACTATCTTCATGTTAGAAAATGCACTTTCACACAAATAAGTACAGTAAGACCCCGTTTAACGCTGTTTCGATATAACGCCGTTTTTTCGAAATCTATATTTTTATTGATTCACTTTGGCGTGGTTTTTCAAACAGTTAGGGCGGCTTCACACTGCGTCCGATTCGAGAATCGGACCCGACTTGTAGTAATGTTTCTATAGCAACCGACCCGACTGGATTCACACTAACCTGCGATCACGACAACGACTACGATCATGATTGACGGCTTGCAACAGAACATGCACATTGATCACGACCGGCCTCGAGATTTTTCGAATCAACCAATAGCAACTGCATAAACAACAGCCAATAAGAGCTGATGTAGCATACAGCTTGTAACAGATGGCCAAATGCTTCCTTTCTATTGGCTATCGTAATGACGTAGCCGCTGCGACCACGACAATATTCATTCAGCAAGTTGAATATTGTCGTGGTCGCAGCGAACAGTCGTGAAGCGAGGCCTGATGGGATTGTTTATATAGCAATTATCGCGGTTGTGGTCGAGATCGCTGTCGCGAGGCCGGTGTGAATCCAGCCTATGCATCCGAGTCGGACTGATTCGAAAAGTTGAATATTTCGAAATCGAGGCTGAACAGTCGGATAGCAGCCACCAATAAGAAACTTCCATATTAAAAGACATCGCTGCTACGTAATTATTTAGTTTAATGCTTTTCATTAACTTCAGCAGTAGCAAAATATATTTTCGCCGACAAGTTTTTTAAATAAATTTACGTTATACCGCTTATTACATAACTTCCTGGATGGAACATTTCGATAACTATTCATATTCTTATACATTCATCTAATTGATATAAGAGACATTAATAAATTTCAATTATTCATATGATTATAATCAAAACTACAGTTCGTCAACATCAATAATGTAGATTTTGAAACTATCTGAAATAATGTATCATATTTTCGTCATTTTGTTTTAAAGTTAAATGGTAACTACATAACAGTATCTTGATTAGTTGAGCTTGGGTTATTTAAGAGACGATTTGATTGGCTATGAGTAGTCGGCTGTTGCCGTATGTGAATGCTACCGCCGACAGTCGGACAAATCGTTCACGATTACAAGTCGGGTCTGATTCTCGAATCGGACACAGTGTGAATCCACTCTTATTCTTAGGCTGGATTCACACTGGTCTGAGACCACGTCTACGACTATGACCACGAATGACAACTTGCGATAGAACATGCGTATTGATCACGACCGGCTTCACGATTTTTCGAATTAACCAATTGCGTAAACAACAGCCAATAAGAGCTGATGTAGCATACAGCTCGTAATAGATGGCCAAATTCCTTCTTTCTATTGGCTACCGTAATGACGTATCCACTGAGACCACGACAATATTCAGCAAGTTGAATATTGTCGTGATCGCAGTAAAGAGTCGTGAAGCGAGGTCTGATGGAATTGTTTCTATAGCAACGATCGCAGTTGTGTCGCAAGGCCAGTGTGAATCCAGCCTTACATAAATCCGAAATCGCAGGAATTTGTTTGCAACGATACTCCTAAGGCTGGATTCACACTGGTCTGAGACCACGTCTACGACTATAACCATGACTGACAACTTGCGATAGAACATGCACATTGATCACGACCGGCTTCACGATTTTTCGAATCAACCAATAGTAACTGCGTAAACAACAACCAATAAAAGCTGATGTAGCATACAGCTCGTAATAGATGGCCAAATGCCTCCTTTCTATTGGCTATCGTAATGACGTAGCCGCTGCGACCACAACAATATTCAGCAAGTCGCAAGGCCAGTGTGAATCCAGCCTATGCCGTCTCACAGTGCGTTTGTTATCAATGCAGTGTACTCCTTGGCAAGAACACTTTCAAGATGATGTAATTATACATCTTGATGCAAATATATATAATATATTAATGTATATATAATAAATAAATTCATAAATTTCATAAGTAACTTATGGATTTCAGCATAAAATCATAGCTCACATAATCGTAAGAATAATTCTCGGCGTATTTTTGGCTTTTAAAACAAGGTGTAAAACCATAGCAGGTTTTCGTCATTACGATGATGGTCACGTGACGTTTTACTTCTCGTTCAATATGGCAGCGGTACATGATTCGTTTGCCAATTCCGAGGTAAATTTTTCGAAATATCTACTTTACCAATTCTGAGATAAATTTTTCGAAATATCTTCTAATCTGTGCATGTTCTATATAATTTTTGACCAGTTTGATGAGATCTATCGAATGGTATCACATTTGGCAATTCCGCGAAAAGCAGAATCCAACCATTAAAACGTATTTAATTAACATTTTAATTAAGATCTAATAGGAACTGAATTAATTGCATATAATAATCCGAAAAAATCTTATAAAGAATGTAACTCACGTTGATGCCGCCATGTTTATGCTGAACATCTTTCCTTACAGAAATCTTCGCTTGAGAATTATGCTTTTTATCCTACATAATTCTCCGCAACAGCTATCAAAAAGTGAGAAAAAATGTCGTTCCCTCTACATAAATTTCGGAACACTTATTCGTCTAAATAAGATTTAAATAGAATGTTACTTGTCCCGAATTGCCGCTTTAATTTTCTTTTTGCACGCATCTACGGATTTTCGATATTCTGAATATGTACAGTGGGATCCTCGGAGTCTACAAAATTCTCTTCGTGCACGACAACTGAATGGTGGTAAATCCCTTTTTCAAGGTATTATTATAAGCCTTCCAGCCATCGGAAATGATGTGTGCCTGGCAATATATGCTGTTGTATAAGCGGCAGTAATGTTGCAACGGTATGATCTTCAGCTTCTACTAGGAACATTTCCCTGAACCCCATTCAACACCGCCAAATACCCAATGCCCCTCTCTCCAAGTACCTCGATGATATTTTCGGTGAAAATATTTCGATTTGTCAATTTCTACAATTTTGGGCTCACCATTCTCGTCTAATTTATTTCTGTTGCATGTCTACATATTCGCTCATTTCCTCTCTGCAAAAGTTGAATCCAAACTAAGACAATACATTAATAATATTTGCTTCAAGGATAGATGGCTCCGTGAAAGGAAGGAACATGTACGAATACTGCTTGATAAACTACAATTTGTGCAGCACCATATTTTTTTTTATGACATTCGATTTTGTGATATCAATTTACACTGTTCGTGGCATGTGCTATATGTTGCGAACAAAAACGAAAAAATTTAACCGTGACAGAATCAGCGATGCTATCGCCGATTCTGGATAATGAAGCCATATCATCATCGATTCTGATTCTTGCAGAAGAATGAGCGTTTCCAGATCCCATCGCTCATTCAAAATATTTGTTTGAAATTTTTTATATTTCAATATTTTAAAAATTTTTTTTAGTATCCAATGGCGAATACTGTGCAGGCTATTCGCGAGTTTGTCTTTTTGGAGTTTGTAACAGAAGCATATGCCGCGATCGTTTCGATTTAGAGGTAGGTTTCTCAAAAAGTGTGAATAAATATTGCAGATATTTAAAATTTATGGTTGTGTTTCTACATATGATGCGAATAAACTTTTATAAAACTTTAAAGGAATGTGAATGCCAATCGAATCCTTGCGCTATTTGCTGCATGAGGAACCAGAAATGCCAATCCCTTACAGAATTGCGTGTAGGAAGTACCGAAAAAATATATTTCAGAAAACATTTTGGAGAATTCTGTCTTAACGGTACTGGATACTGCAATATGTGAGTAACAGTTTCCCTAAAAAATATTTTTCATTAAGTTTATAATTATTTTTTAATGTTAATTCTTTTGATTTATTAAATGCTAAAAAAAGCTGAAAAGATAAATACCACAGAAATTATACCAGACATTCAAGATCAGTGGCAGACGTTCACCATTTTGGTAGAAGAACAAGTGTATATATTAAAGTTGTCAACCCAAAAAAATCTATTAAAAATTGTTGTTGACAACCTAACATTTACGATATTTATTATTACAAATTTTATTCATTATCTTTATACTTCCTGGCTTTATTTTATTCTAAAATAATTTAATACATTAAAAATATTTGTTTTTCTAAGTAATAATTTAAATTTTTCATTTAATATTATATAACTATAATTTGTAAATTATTTTTAAGAGAAATGAATTAAAACATTGGCAGTATTATAGATCTGTACAGAAAGAATACGTGTAATATCACGATGTCACAAAAATTACTGATGATACAGTGGTGTCTTGCAATTCGACATTTGAGTTTCGCGTGTTGGCGCATGCGAGTGCATGGAATTGTGTGATGTCATTTGCTATTTGTCAGTTCTTTTTGCTAATTTTATGTTTACCCGTGTTTTTTGTGTTAATTTTCAATTCTACATTTTTCAGAGAGTAAAAAAATTGTAATTATTATTATTTTTGAGTGAAATGTAAGAATGGCTTCAAATTGAACTGACCAAAGGAATAATTCGGAAAAAAAGAACACTCGATATTATTTTTAAGAGAAATGAGTTAAAACATTGGCAGTATCATAGATCTGTACAGAAAGAATACGTGTAATATCACGATGTCACAAAGTACTGATGATACAGTGGTGTCTCGCAATTCGACATTTGAGTTTCGCCCGATTTGTAAATACAGTGGTGCCTCGCAATTCGACATTTGAGTTTTGCGGGAACAGTGGTGCCTCGCAATTCGATGTCCCGCAATTCGACATTTGAGTTTTGCGGGTTTGGTATATGTATATACAGTGATGCGTCGCAATTCGACATTTGAGTTTCGCAGGTTGGCACATGCGCGTGCATGGAATTGTGTGATGTCATTTGCTATTTGTCAGTTCTTTTTGGACTAATTTGGTGTTTACCCGTGTTGTTTGTGTTAATTTTCAATTCTACATTTTTCAGAGAGTAAAAAATTTGTAATTATTATTATTTTTTTTGAGTGAAATGTAAGGATGGCTTCAAATTGAACTGACTAAAGGAATAATTCCGAAAAGAAGAGCACTCGATAAAGCAAAGAGACGAAGAAAAATATTGTAGATAAAGTGCAGAAAGTTAGAATAATTAAAATGTAACTTGAGTATAGCGTTTCTAGGACAACTGTCGCAACGTTTTAGAACAGAGAGAGATTGCCTAGGACAACTGTAGCAACGTTTTGCAACAGAGACAGAAGATTATGGGTTAGGATGTCTGCTGGAAGACTTCATTCCAACATCCAAGGGCTAATAAATAGGGATGTCTGCTGGAAGACTTCATTCCAACATCCAAGGGCTAATAAATTTTGTTGTGTATAAAATAGTGTATTTTGTAATTTAGTGTGTCATACAATAGTTAAATAGTAAAACACATGTAATATAGTGTATCTCTCTCACCTCACCCGTTAGTTAGAGGAGTAGGATGGCGATCGATAACAAATTAATCTATTTTACATAGTCTTATATGGGAAATATCCCGCAATTCGACATTAGTTCGGCGACGGATTACTGACGAATTGCGAGGCACCACTGTTCTATCATACTCTGGAGAAGAGAAGCATCATGAAAATTATAAAAGCTATGCAAACTTGATAAATCTAAGAGTCACAAGCCATTAAAAACGACTGCGTAATGAAAAAAGGAATATTTCCGATTTGGTCACTGTTGGTATTAATTCATCATACATATACAGGATGTATCTTACTACCCGTACCACCCTTTTTTCTCGGAAATGCAATGAGATAGGAAGTAGGAAGGAATATTTTGATAACCAAAGTATATCCGGAGAATCGAATGGTCATGATAAAAATTTTGTGCGCCTACCGGAAGTACGTGCACAATGGATCAACTTTGAAATCACCTATGAAACATATGCTGATTGTTGGGCATAATTGGATAGAACTGTAAAAATAAACAACCGGAAATTGGGCTATTCAAGCAATAAGAAGAAGAAGAATTCGACAGAGGACATCTGTATACTTCTGTGCAATCTGCGGAACACTACTGAAGCAGCAAAGAACAGTATTATGCACATTTAGATGCTCTCTGGTAGTACTCGAACCACAGGTGCGACAAGTCTTTCGCCATCACAGTTCGGCACGAAGCCATACTAAAAATCAAGGGTTTTCCGATCTGTTTTAGCCCTCTAAGAGTGCACCATGGAATGCACAGACGTCCTCTATCGGATTCTTCTTATTGCTTGAATAGCCCAATCGGCGGTACATGCAGTAGCATCTTTTTTTTGTGTGATATCTCACAATTAGTAGGTGATATTAAAAAACTTTCAAAACAAAAGTTTTGTTTTTTATAGTTCTATCCAATTATGCCCAAATTGGCATATGTTTTCATTAGAGATTTAAAAGTTGACCCTTTGTGCACCTGCTTTCAGTGGGCCCCCAAAATTTTTATTTATCTTTTTTTTTTCAACAGATAACGCCACTTTCCACTCAGTAAGAGTACTAAGTGGCGAGGCGAAACAAGCCCTTTCACAGGCTGCCCACCCCTGCGGAGGGTCAGCCGGATTGTGGAGGACGGGGATCGACGGGTCGGGCCCGGACCCCATGATAAATATTTTCAAGGGGTGGACCCGAGACTCGAACCCGGGTCCTCCAGAGTGGAAAGCCAAAGCGTTTCCACGCGGCCAATCCGGCCGACAATTTTTATTTATCATGACCATTCGATTCCGGATATACTTTGGCTATCAAAATTTTTCTCCCTACTTCCTATCTCATGGCGTTTCCGAGAAAAAACAGTGGTACGAGTGGTAAGATACACCCTCTATACAGGTTTAATGATTGTTTACTAATTATGTATCAGTCTGGTTTGTATGATAATTGTAATTATTTTAATAACTTTTACTAAACTTTTACTAAAACTTTTACTTTAAATAATGAAATACTTGTGGTAAGTTTTGAAATGTTTCTCTTGATTTCTATGTAATTTCTATCATTTCATGGTATGTTTGTAAAAGTTAGTAAAAGTTTTAGTAAAAGTTTGTAGTTTTGAAATGCATACTTGGATTTATAAAAGTAGTCAAAGATAATTAAATGACAGTAAAAAAAAAGAGAAAAATATTTTTAATCTTCAATTGTAGATTAGTTTGTTTTAGCCGCCATATCCTCATGGGATATTCTTTATCTGGCGCCGACCACTTATAGAGCTCATCACAGGCTGTCCAATACCCATGATGGAGTCAACCAGATGACTGAAGGATGAGATTCAACGGGCCGGCCCAGACCCACCTGTAAAACTCGAGGTGTGGGATCCAGATTTGAACCCGGGCCCTGCAGGGTGATAAACCATAGCTTTACTACTCGGCTCTTCAATTCTACAACTAAATATTAGAACACGTATCCTCACAAGATGATATTCTTAAGAATTCGATATAAAATTTACATTAAAAAATAAGTAAAAAATCTAATTAAAATATATTTATTTAAATTTTAGCATTAAATTAATTAAACTCGCCATTATAACTTATTCATGATTGCGTAACTCCATGCATTGGAGAATGACGTGCTGGGTTGTTCATTGATCACATTTTGGTGCGTTCTTCTTTCCGCTATAACTAGGGATTCTTGTAGGTAGGCATGTCTAGACTCAAAAACTGTTCTTAGGATTTCTGCCAGGCTCCAATCAATATCAAGTGCATAGGCCTATTCATAAAACCTTTTAGCTAGTGACGTAGATAAACGGGAATTCATAATATCGTTTTTATATTCGCCGATCCTTTGATAGAGATTCCTCGTTGTTACTCCAATATATTCTTCTTGGAGTTACTCCAATATATTCTTAAAAAGCGTATCCAAGAAACCAGTTATCGGGCGTATATACGATTCCAATATATAATAAAACTATGAAGCAACAAGAATATATTGGAGTAACAACGAGGAATCTCTATCAAAGGATCAGCGAACACAAAAACGATATTATGAATGCCCGTTTATCTACGTCACTAGCTAAAAGGTTTTATGAATAGGCCTATGCACTTGATATTGATTGGAGCCTGGCAGAAATCCTAAGAACAGTTTTTGAGTCTAGACATGCCTACCTACAAGAATCCCTAGTTATAGCGGAAAGAAGAACGCACCAAAATGTGATCAATGAACAACCCAGCACGTCATTCTCCAATGCATGGAGTTACGCAATCATGAATAAATTATGAACTTTTAAAGTTGTCGTATTATATTATTTTATTAACAAATTTATGTTTCTGTTTAATAAAACTTATTAATATTTTAATCTGATAATTTGTTAAAAATTTTTAAACTGTAAATTCCTTTTACATGTGTAGTAACGTAATTATTAGAACGGTGAATGTAAATGTGTTCGAATTAGAAGTTTTAAATGGTAAAAAGCTGAAGAGGATCTGTAATAGATCGAAAACGTTTCTTTTTTCTTAAAATAAATTAATTACTGCTTATGTTGCTTGTGTATAAAGTTAGTATTAGGCACCTATAATGTATTGGTTGTATTAACAAATTTATGTTTCTGTTTAATAATAGTTATAACTTATTAATATTTTAATCTGATTTGTTAAAAATTTTTGGTAACGGAAAACGTGTCGCGCAAGAATTATATTCACACTCGTTGGCAAGACTACTGTATTTGCAAGATGCTAATACAGGGCGACGGCGCCCGGCTAACGGAAAAGTACCCAAGTTTGATCAAAAATTGCTCATAAGTTACAGTAGTGTGAAACAAAGTTTATTATTTATCACACTCCTCTGAATAGAAGATATTGATCTATTGAATGATCATATCAGTATACATTTTGTGAATACAATGTTCTATCTAGTAATCAATGAGTGCGACATAGATCGATGTTTATTCAAATCGCTGTAGATTTATATAGACTATTTTATAAATGGTAAAAATATTTTATTTTTATAATCTTAATTCAATATTTCGTTCTAGACTAGAACATCCTGTTGCAATGCAACTTTTTCTAGCGATGCACGAATATACCCTAAATTCAGTTTGTTTATATCAAGGATTAGGTAAAATGGATACGAAACTCCCTTAGGATAGCATTAAACTCGTTTCTGAATTGCCCCTAGTGTATGCAGGAAAGAACTAAACGCATCACGTATAGCCGACTTTCAGGGGTAATCCCAGTCGTCCCCCACTATATAGTTTTTAAGCTAACCTTTAACTCCTAAATTATTATTTTTATTAATTAGCATTAAATTTTTTATAAATATATTATTTTGGAAAGGAAATAAACATTAATTAGGAATAAAATAATTTTATTAAAAAAAATTTTCTAAATACGTTTTAATACATTTTGAAAATTTAGCAAATCTACACTTGTACCTTTAAAAATATTAATTTTTAAAATGACTGTCGTTGATTTGTAGGAATCAGTTTTATTACACACCATAAAGCCTTTTGAACAATATTTGTTCGTCGGCCATTTTTAAATTCTACATTCGAAGAACGCATAAGATGGCAGATGATTACAATACTATTATGCTATTATTACACATATCTTCCAGCATCTCTGGGAAATCGGAAGAATGATATTTCTGGTGTTTTCTTCTTATAATTGCTGCAAAAAGAAGCAGCACAACAGCAGTGACCACCGGACGCCATCTTTTCACAAACACTAATGCCATCTAGTGGTTGCAGGAAACGGAGTTTTAAAAATCGGCGAAGATTCGTATCCATTTTACCTAATCCTTG
>AYEL01068750.1:0-48601 GCA_000484575.1 Olivierus martensii | reverse complement strand
CACCACATGCTGTCAAAAGCACCTTTAATGTCAATTGAAGTAAGGAGGACATGATTATCCTCATCCCAGGCTTGGTAGACAAAATTAAGAGCTTCGAAAAGTGCATGATTGGTTGATGCTCCGGGCATGAAACCAAATTGAAGAGGATGAAGAATATTGTTTTTGTATAGAAAGTGGTTAATTCTATTAATGATGAGAAAGTCAAAGGCTTTCCCAAGAGCAGGCAGTAGGCAAATCGGTCTAAAGTCGGATGCAGTATGTTGGAAATTGTTTTTAGGGATAAGTTTAACAGATGCTATTTTCCAGGAGTCCGGGAAGCTTCCTTTACTGAGACACAGATTAAAGGTGATGACAAAAGCAATGGGGACCGAGTTGAAGGCAGCTTTAATCATTTCTGAGATGATACCCTCAATGCCGGGAGCTTTCCTATTTTTCAGCGAGTTAATAGCATTCTTCAGATATTCATTCATTTATTCTTTACTTGCTCCCCTTCCCACATTTACCATTCGTATCATATAGAGTAGGACTGTCCAAAAGGCGGCCCCGGGCCACATGTGGCCTGCCAAGCTATTTTGTGCGGCCTGCGAGGCTTTCACAATTTGTGATATAATATTACTTTTTAATATTTTTTCAACCCGCGAGGCTTTCACAATTTGTGATATAATATTATTTTTTAATGTTTCTTTCCACTTTTATTATATAATATTACTTTTTAATATTTTTCACTTTTATTTATTACTTTTTTTGGATTAATAAAAAGAATCCTAAAATTGAATTATATTAACTCAATTAATTTTTCTTAATTATTAGTAATAATTTAATGATCAACAAGCTATCAATGAATCAACATTTTTATAAGACTTTCAATCACATCAATTTTAGTTTTAGTTATTTCGGTTTTTATTAAGACTTTCAATCATGTCAATTTTAGTTTTAGCTACTTCAGTTTAAACTTTTGAATTGTGACTGTATATTAGTTATTTTTTTATTTCTAACACACACCATTTTGGTGATTGTGAGACTGTTGTTGTGAGATTGTGTTTTAATTTTATTTTACTGTTTACTGTAATTTAATTTTTATTTTACTATGAGTTCGTTGCATTTGTGAAATGAGTGAGAAAAAACGTAAAATAGAAAATGAAAATCAAGTATATTAGTAGTAGTGGGAAAATGATTTTTTCATAACAAATCACTTGGGTTAACTGCTTGGTTTAACAAACGTTTTCCTAACTTTTGTGATTTTTGGTCAGAAGGTAATATCAATGTTTGATAGTACTTATTTGTGTGAATTTGCATTTTCTAACATGAAAATAGTTAAGAATCGATTCGGAACCTTCTTTTACATATTCTGCTGATAACTACAACAGGAATGGATGTAAATATCCAGCCCTTATAAATGCTGCTGCCCGCCCTCATTTATCACATTAAATAGGTACACATATAAAATATAAACAGTTAAAAAATATAAAAATAGTATAACTTTTTGTTAATATGTTTAATGGATGCAATTTGGTAATATAATTTTGTAATAAGGTTTGTTAATCTGGAAATAAAATTGGTTTCCAAAACACATTATATTTATGCATTCCGTTTGTTGAGACAATAGGGGTATCAAGTACCAAAACCTCCCCCCTCTTTTGTAACTGCGGCTCTTTATATCTCTAGTAAACACGGCTATGGCCCTCAGGTTCATTATAATTGGACAGCCCTGCTCTAAAACCATAAATGCAATGCAAAATATGCTTATTGCAATTGAATCCAATCTGGAAGGTGCAAAATTTTTGCATGACCTTGAAAATTTTCACAAAGCGCAATATATGGCACTGATTCCCTCAGACGCCAGCTACTGTATATTGCAACGGGATATATATGTTAACAGGTTAATCAGAATAACAAATTTTATGATCAAAATAATTCTTTTTTTATATTTTTTGGAGTTTTGGTTATAAATTTATACAATTCTCAATAAGATAAAACTGAATAATTTTATACTAAATATAGAAAAATTATACTAAATATGTAAAAAACCAACTTGCTTCATATAAAATTCATACAAATATAAGTTCAGACAGCCTATCAGCAAGTAATAAAATAATTTTATAAATTAAAATTATTTTATTACTTGCTTGAGAGGCTGTCTGAACTTATATTTATATGAACTGAATAATTTTACAACTGATCATAAAATTTAATTAATTTTGCAATTTACAATATCTATAGTTGTTGTTAGAATGGTTAAAAACTTAGATGAACAACAGTTTCCTCATCAATTTTCACCAAATCACTTCTAGTTACAAATGTAAATATTTCACAATCTAGAAAACAAGAACTTTCAATAAACAAGAACTAATTTATTGTAAAAATATATATAATAGTTTAAGAAAATAAAAAAATTTATTTATATGTATATCTTCATTTTTAATTATAAAAGGAATAAATACTAACTTGTAAGTGTAATAATTTAGTTTTGTCAAAATATTAAACCGAGACAATCTTTTCTTTAGCAAATCATAAGAGTTGCATTTGCATTTGATTTTCAAACTTCTTTAATAATTCTTGAATTAACCTAAACAGAGAAAACAGTGAGTTATTCTTTGTAATCATTTGATTATCCCATTACAAAAATCTATCTTACTCTTTGTCTTTAATATCTCCAGTCCCAGTCAGGTGATTACGACAAGTTTTAAATGATTTTCTGTGAAATAAAATGACAATAATTCACATTATTTCAATTGTGACATATATTTTAATGTCCTATGATTTTAATTCAGGCTTATCCACTGCTATAGGTTTGATAATCTTGTAATGTAATTTCCAGAGCTTATTATCTAATGTTGCCTGTATATGTATAAAAATAAAATTCATTTTTGTTTTATCAAAGAGTGATCACTGTCATATAAAACACTTTTTTTCATAATTATTGTTTTTAGTATTTCATAAATGTTAGACTTTTTTGTAAATAACATTAACAGTAAATGATAAGCTCAAATTAAATGTATGTATGTAATGTTAGACTTTTTTGTAAATAACATTAACAGTAAATGATAAGCTCAAATTAAATGTATGTACGTAATAGAGGATATTAGAAACATTCTGGACAAAATACGAAAATAAACCAAAACACAGTTTAACAGACAATTGACTATTTCTACACCTAGCTTACTTGAATGTTTCCATCTTGTAAAAATATTCCCACGCATTGAAATAATCTGCTAAGTTCTTCAATGACTAGAATTGTTGAAGCAGTAATCACTTTCTCAACAAATGGTGGTGAAACACTAAAAACCTAAAATTATAATTAAATATTTAGTGTAATTTAAATAAATATTCAATTCATTAAATATAAATAGCAGTTCATGCCGAAGTAAATATATCATATTCATTACAATATCTTTAATGTAAGCACTGACATCTGAAAAAAAGTATTCAAAGTATATTTATAACAAAATTAATTAAAAAAGAATGATAAAACATACAATATATCACATACCAATAGGTTTTGGGCATTTCTTCCAATCAAACTGATTTGCATACATTTTGGGTTCAATTGCTCCAACAATTGGATCACATTTATGTTCCAGATAAGCGTGGAATAATTTTGTTTCTAGTTCACGATATTTTGCTTGGCTACACTAAAAGATAAAATCTTATTAAATTTTGTCAGATATATAAAATAAATTCAAAATTATAAATAAAATACATTAATAACTAATGACATGTCTGGATAATTATATTTTTGATAAGTTTCTTGCAGTCTTGATATAATTATCTGTGTTGTATATGAAGAATTCCTAAGAATAAGCAAACAAAGTTTCTTGCAGTCTTGATATAATTATCTGTGTTGTATATGAAGAATTCCTAAGAATAATTAGCAAACGCAAACTGGCAGCAATAAGAGAGTTTTATTCAGATTTTTTAGATAATTGTAAAAATAATTAAGGTCGGTTCCCACTATCCGCCGCGGAAAGCAGAACGGTCAAAACCGTTGCGGTTAAAGGCGGCGGTAATTCCGCTAGCTGGTTCCCACTGTCGCGGTAAACTATGCTTTTCCCAACATTCTTAGCGCCGTTCCCATGATTCTTTTCGTGTAAAACAAAATGGATGCTAAGCAACGAAAGGCACTCGTTGTTTATGAAATGATGTTAACAGCTGTAATAAATGAGGAAACAAAATTGAGGAAGAAAAAATATTGAATTGAAGATATTTATAAGAAGAAATACAAATAAGGTTTTTATGTAAATTTGATTAAAGAGATGTGATTTAACGATAGAGAATCCTGTAAACTTGAATCAGTCAAAGTTGCTAAGATTAAAAGTTATAAAATATTTTAATTGATCTCTTATATCATAAATGTTTTTATAATAATATTAAATTTCGAAAATATGATAAATATAATAATGTTTGCATACATCCCATGACATATCCATGATACGTGCATTGATTTCATTGATGGACGTTAACTTGACGGATTTTACCGTCGCGGTAAAGTTGAATCCATCTCAAACCTGGATGGTAGCGGCTTTTACGCTGCAGTATGACGTCAAAACCGCTCTGCTTTCGTCACGGGCATATTTTCCGCCACGGTTCCACGCTAGTGGGAACAGGCCTTTACAGTCCAGGGGAATATGTCACTATTGATGAAATGCTTCACCCTTTCCATGGTAGATGCGAGTTCATTCAGTACATGCCCAACAAACCTGCTAAATACGGTATGAAATTATATGCCATGTGTGATAGCCAGACATACTATACTATAAATTTCGAAATCTACTGTGGAATGCAACCAAGTGGAAGTCCATATTTAATGTCATATAAGCCCATTGACGTTGTAAAAAAGAATTTTTACGACGTCAGTGGGCTTATTTGACATTAAAGAAAAGAAAAGTTTGTAAAAATCATAAAAAGCAGCAATAGAAATGTTACTATAGATAATTACTACAGCAGTTACCCTTTAGCGACATATTTATGCGAAATTGGGTTAACATTTATTGGAACTCTGAAAAAAAATAAAAAGGAGATCCCTCCAGAGTTTTTGAATATCACCAATCGGGAACCAGAGACAACAATTTTTGGTTTTCAACATGACTGTACCCTTGTTTCATATGTAGCTAAAAACAAAACCAAAAAAAAATTTGTATTTTTGTTATCCACAATGCATGACTATGACGATATAGATGCAGAAACGAATAAGCCACAAATAATACTGGACTATAATAGGACGAAAGGAGGGGTAGATACAGTGGACCAGAAATGCTCAACATACACCACTAAAAGAAAAACCAGTAGATGGCCGCTTTCATTGTTTTTCAGAATGCTCGATATTGCCAGAATAAATTCGGAGGTAATATTTAAATGATTCTATACTAGCCAAACTTCCCCCAGCGGTTATTTTTTGTATTAACTGCCAAATTAATAATTATTTTTAAATTTACACTACGGTGCCACCATCTATCGGATTAATAATTAATAATTTAAATTTAGGCTAAAGTGGCGCCATCTATTATTTAATAATTGAACTTTAATTTTTACTAATTTCTCGAAATTAAAAATTTGCCTTGGCCTGGAATCGAACCAGGGACTTCGGGTTACCGTCCCGACGCCTTACCAGCTAGACTACCAAGGCTCCGGCAGATTTCCAATTTCGGGATGCATATAATTTTTAGAGAATATCGGACTTACGCCGACACCACCGCTCCCGGACGGGCTATACCTAGCCACGGGTCCTCTATGGCAAATCCGGGCAGACAGACTTGGCTCAAGTCAGATAACAAATCTGCCCGGATTTGTTCCGGATAACAAATCTGCCCGGAAATCCCAATTTTTTTTGTCATAACTGGTGGCTCGTCCAATACCATAATACAAAGCCAATACAAAGCTCGTCCAATACCATAAAACAAAGCCAAATCACAAAATGGACTACAGGCAGTACTCAGACTCCAACTCTGACTCCAGGCAGTTTAAAAATCTGACTCCAACTCCACCCAAAAACCTCCGACTCTGCAACCAAGACTGCAATATCAGATGGCAAATGATCCAACTCAGACTCCACCTTTTAAAAAATATCCAACTCTGATTCCCTAAAATTTGTAAGGTCCGACTCCAACTCCGGGCAGTTTAAAATTCTGACTCCGACTCCACCCAAAAAACCTCTAACTCCCCGACCCCCAACTCTGCAACCCTGGTCACAAATATACAATCTAAAGTATTTTTGGCTTCAACAAGCTATCTTCAAACAGGGTATATATAAAATTTAATTAAATATCACAAATAAACTTAAAATCTACAGGAATGTTTCAAAAACAGTAATTTAAACTTAAATTAAACATCAAGCAGCAATCAGTGGCAATTATCTTTGTAACATATGATATGGTAACCATAACAATTAATTCATATAAAGATGTGAAAATTAACAACATTATATCATATACTAGAACATAGAATATATTAAAAATTATTTCAATATAATTAACTAATTCATAAATATATTATTATTATTATTATTATACAATACAGCAATAAATATCTGTGCATAATATGATAAATTCAAAAATGGTGTCAAATAGTCTTGAAGTGATCATAGCCAGGGGTTCAGGATAAATTTTGGCACAACTTAATTAATAACATGGGCCATCAGCCCTTCTGATTATTGTTATAGACTCCACAAACCTGATTCCTTCTATCATTCCAACAATCCTTATGGCCTTTATCTCTCTCTAATATATTTTTTCACAAAACCAGTAATTAAGTCACAATATGACTATATTTGCTATATTTATAGCTATATTTCTTCTGGCATCATTAATCAGTTCTCGGTTTCTAATAACACAGTACTTAATTTTTCTATTAATGTAGTTCTGAGCTTCTACCTAACATGAAATGGGTGGATTACTTTCAACACATTGGAAAGGTTCTTTGTTTTTTTTTCTACATTTTGCTTTTAATTAGGCATTTACTTGGCTTTTTGTTTAATTAGGCATTTACTTGGCTTTTAATTGAAATTTTGAGTTGGCCCAGAACGGCTCCCTTAGTACTCTATTTGAGTGGAAAGGGGCAATCAAAATTTAGCCACCAAGCTTACCATACAAAAGAAAAAAAAAAAAAAAAAAAAAAAAAAAAAAAAAAAAAAAAAAAAAAAAAAAAAAAAAAAAAAAGACCCTGAGCTATATGACTGATCAATTGCCAAACGAGGAAACCTTTATTTTCACCCATCAGCTATTACCATTTTCCTAAAACGAATGGTTTAGCCCTCTCAAAGTAGCTCCCTCTTTCGTGAACTAGAAACACTGCAGAATTTTCTTGTCAGAGCCAGACGAGAAAATTCTGACAGAAAAACTATAGAGAAAAATCAGAAAACATCACGAAAATAAATTGTGGGAAGCATTAATCAAACATTTGCAAGATTATCCCATCAGACTCGCCAGCTGCAATTTCTTAGTCGTCAATGGCAAGCTGGCGACCGTTATTTCGAGCCCTGGTTATAATACAGGTAGGCCTTGATTAGTGAGAGTTTGAAATGCGACTTATAAAATTGATACCGTTTTTCAGTTAGTGCGAGCAAATACTCAATTAATGCAAGTTGTAAGCATAGACCAATCTTAAACACTATGGTCTTACTAACACCTCCTTTTATGATGTCAATTAACAAATTACTGTTAATTTTCAGTTTTTTTATGATGTCAATTAACAAATTACTGTTAATTTTCGGTTAGTAAATATGATGTCAATTAACAAATTATCCGTTAATTTTCGGTTAGTAAAACTGGACGAGGAGCAGTCCAAGAATGGGTTAATTAGTAAAACTGGACGAGGAGCAGTCCAAGAACGGTCACACGATTTTGAAATTATGATGTCAATTAACAAATTACCGTTAATATTCGGTTAGTAAAACCGGTGATGTCAATTAACAAATTACCGTTAATTTTCGGTTTGTAAAACCGGACATTTATGATGTCAATTAACAAGTTACTGTTAATTTTTGTTTAGTAAAACTGGAGAGATGTCAATTAACAAATTAATGTTAATTTTGTGGTTAGTAAAACCAGACGAGGAGTTAACAAATTACCATTAATTTTCGGTTAGTAAAACCGGACAAGAAGCCGTCTAATTACCGTTAATTTTCGGTTAGTAAAACCGGACGAGGAGCAGTCCAAGAACCGTTAATTTTCGGTTAGTAAAACCGAACGAGGAGCAGTCCAAGAAGGCCAACAGTCTTACTAACAAAGCTCCTTTTATGATGTCAATTAGCAAATTACCTTAAATTTTCGATTAGTAAAACCGGACGAGGAGCAGTCCAAGAACAGTCAATTTTCGGTTAGTAAAACCGAACGAGGAGCAGTCCAAGAACGGTCACAAGTTTTTGGTTAGTAAAACCGGACGAGGAGCAGTCCAAGAACAGTCACTTTGCTTTGAAGGGGTGAAACTTTCGGTTAATAAAACCGGACGAGGAGCAGTCCAAGAACGGTCACACTTCGGTTAGTAAAACCGGACGAGGAGCAGTCCAAGAACGGTCACACTATTGCTCCGCCTCCTTTTATGATGTCAATTAACAAATTACCCTTAATTTTCGATTTTATGATGTCAATTAACAAATTACTGTTAATTTTCGGTTAGTAAATATGATGTCAATTAACAAATTATCCGTTAATTTTCGGTTAGTAAAACTGGACGAGGAGCAGTCCAAGAATGGTTAATTTTCGGTTAGTAAAACCGGACGAGGAGCAGTCCAAGAACAGTCGAATTTTGGTTAGTAAAACTGGACAAGGAGCAGTCCAAGAACTGTCACACGGCTTTGGAAGGGATGAAACGTCAGAAAGATGGGCTTTTTGCCGTTAACTGTTTAAGAAGGGGTGAAACATCAGAAAGATGGGCTTTTTGCCGTTAACTGTTTATCGTTACTGTACTATTATTTAGCTTTGCTATCGTATACATACAGTAGAGTATAGAGGTGAAACATCAGAAAGATGGGCTTTTTGCCGTTAACTGTTTAACATACGTACTATTATTTAGCTTTGCTATCGTATACATACAGTATAGTACAGAACTTGAAGGGGTGAAACATCAGAAAGATGGGCATTTTGCCATTAACTGTTTAACATTACTGTACTATTACTTGGCTTTGCTATCGTATACATACAATATAGTACAGAATTTTCTCTTTTAAAAAAAAAGTGTTTTTCCTTTTATCAAAATGGATAAAAGGAAGAACACTTTTGACGATAAATCAGGAAACGAAAAAAAGAGGTTAGTGATTACTCTAGAGCAGCGTTTCTTAAACTTAACTCACTCCAGATGTTATATCTTGATAATTATCAATATTAGATGAATCAGATGAAACTGAAGTAATCTTAAAAAAATGAATATGATAATTAGCTTCATGAAAAGAATAAACTTTATATTGAATCAATACAATTAATTAATAATAATAATAATATGTGATTCTTAATGTGAGAGTATAGAGCTCGTGGGGACCAGAAATGAACAGACAGGTTTCTGGCCTCATGGCGATAGTGAACAGAGCACGACGGGTAAGGATGGTAAAGAAGTCAGTCAGTGCAACTGGAGACAACATTGAGAATTCAACTGCTGCTTTTATTTAACGAGAGAGACTTCCAAGTACATTTCGTAGTTAAGAGTCCTTGACATATTGAGAGAGGTACCTGGGATTAATTTCTGGAATAAATGAAATATTCACAATCCAGTCGACCGGATGATGGTCAAACACGAATGTTACACAGTCTTTAGTCCAAACTCACACAGTCGTATTCTGACCTCTTTTGTTTAACATCAGTTTAAACCAGTTTCAGTTAAAGTAAGTTTAAACTAAAACTGTCTTTCCTATTCTTATCAAAGTTTTGAACTCGGTTTCCGTAAACCATTAATCTCAAACCCATAGGCCTCTTGAAAACGTAGTGGGCATGCGCAATCTCGATCTGTCTATCACGTGAATGTGTTTTATTGATTGCGCGACTAGCACCGTGAGGTTAGCTAATGGCCGGAATCTCACAAAGCAAGAACCAATTACCATATTTTACATATAGTTAATACTTCAAATAGTGCGAGAAATTCGTGGAACCAATTATTCGCACTAATCGAGGCCTACCTGTAATGCTTTTATCCATAGCATCTGTAATCAACTTCTTCATAGATGAAATAAATCTCGGAACTTAATGAATCATCCTTCTTTACCAAGAAGTAAAGAGTTCCTTGCATTGAATAAAAATGAATCTAGGATTATCACAAGGCTCCTTTCAGGGCACTGTAATCTTAGAAGGCATCTTCACTTAATTAGGATTGCTGATAGTTCCAGCTATCAGCAATCCTAATTGGTGATAGCTGGGACCCTAACATCCCTATCAACATCTATCAGCCTGGATTGCTAATAGATAATGTTAGGGAGAAGAAATTCCTCTTCACGTTTTGTGTGAATGTGTGGATCTTTCAGGAATAAGGCATGATTCTCTAGGTTGCATTTTCCTGCACTGGAAGATCTTTTTACAATCCACTGAAGAAAATACTGTCTTTCATGATTAAGAAAGAACTTCTTATGGGATGATTCTGTTACAGGATGCTTGCAGTGCTATGGCTGTTTAAGGCCCCCCTTTCCTACGATCTAATCTAATGAGTCAAGCCTCTTCAAATGATGCTGTAGAGAGGCTTCTGCTGAAACTGATTGTGTATGATCCAGAATTGGAACAAATATGGAGATCCTTAAGAAGGAAAACAGATATCATTTTACAATATAGAGCCAGAACCATATACTAGGTCTCAGGAATGATAAAGATGTTAGAATAGCAGAAAGATTCAGGTTTACAGAGGCTATAAATAACAGTAATCAGAAGGGCTGATAGCCCATGTTATTAATGAAGTCATGCCTGAATTTAACCTGACCCCCTTGGCTATGAAAACTTGAACACTATTTGACACCATTTTTGTAGTTGCCATATTATGCACAGATATTTGCTGCTATATTGTATAATATTGATGATATACAGTCGGATCTCTTTTTTATGCAGTGCATATTTCTTGCAAATTCGGGGTTTTCCCATTGTACATAATGAGCTATCCACTCATATCAATATCCTCTGATATACTCCTCTATATACTATAGACGTCAGTAAACATCGTTATTTTTCCAGCAAACCGCTAAATGGGTGAGAAACCAGAAATTTGTTTTGGCTTTGCTTACATAAACTTTGTCATAAATCTGCCTATATCATAATATGGTAGCATCTACAGCAATAGAAATATTTAAAATTATAATAAAATGAATGATTTTTGTATAATTTATTGATTTATGTGTTATTTTAGTTTTTATATGCCTGTTTTAAGTATTATTTTATGGTTAATTTCAGATAATTTTTCTTCAGAATTAGTCTAATAGTGAAAATAATTCTGATGAAAAAATGTAAAAAGAAATTGTTACTTTTCAAAAAATTAAATGAATAAAGCTTTAAAACAAAGACAGGCATTCTTATTTTCCTTAATTTTTATTCAGTTTTAGTTTGTTTTAATTCTTTGCTTCGGTTTTATGTGGTTTTAGAAAATTATGAAACATATCTCTAATTTTTCAATGTAAGTTAGGTCTTTTTTTTGTGCAACTTTTTATATGAGGTTTTCTGTGGAATATATCTAATGCATAAAAAGAGACCCAACTGTATTTATGAATTACATGATTATGAACTCAGTTCATAAATATATCATTATAGAATATTTTTTAACTTACAATGGGTTGTTTTGATAACCTCATCGTAAGTTGAAAATATCCCATAATGATGATAATTTTAGAAGTAAAAATAGATATTAGAATCTGGGTTGCAGAACTGATCCAACTCCACCTTTTAAAAAAATCCAACTCTGACTCCGACTCCAATTCCTGACTCAGGGCAGTTTAAAAATACTACTCCGACTCCTCCCATAAACCTCCGACTTTGCAACTCTGGGTTGCAGAATCAGATGGCAAATGATCCAACTCAGACTCCATCTTTTAAAACAAAAACCGACTCCAACTCCTAAAATTTGTAAAGTCCAATTCCAGGCAGTTTAAAATTCCAACTCCGACTCCACCCAAAAACCTCCGACTCTCGACTCCAACTCTGCAACCCTGAATTCTTTAAGATGGTAAAACCATCCAGAATTGAACCCAGATCCTCATGATGATATGTTATTGCTTTACTATATTTTTAATAAAACAAAAATATTTCAAGCCAATATGGTATGAAAATAGTCAAGTTTGGAATATCATAATGGCCATTGTAAGAACAGAATATTGTATGTTGAATGAATGTTAAATCAGGGACAACCTGTAGTTAATTATATTGAAATACAGGTAGGTCTCGATTAGTGTGAATAATTGGCAGTTTTACTAACCGAAAATTAACATTACAATTGATGATGATAATGATGATGATTATTAAACGTAAAAAAGAATGTTTTATTTATTATTAGCAGAATGTATCCTATATTATCAGGAAATATTTTGAAAAACAGATATTTTAAATTAAATTCTAATTATATATAGGGAATATTGAAAGGTAAAATATCCACTCATACAATGCTGGTATAATTATTAATTAATTATCGATTTCATTATATGTTATTAATTAACACACTTGCAAATGTCAAAAGTAACTAAAAGGGAAAAGAATTTGCACATCACACTATCCACTGAATTATAAAATTTCATCGACAGATAGCATTATGTAAAAATTCTTTGCAGAAAGCAAACTTTCCAAGCTGAAAAATTTTGACTCACCATTCATAACCATTACTGTATTGACTAACAAGTTGTTAAATTTTAGCGATTGTTGGAATTTATTTGTTGTTTTTGAATTGAAAAACCTTTTTACTGTTGTCAATAATTTTTTACGAAACATTTGAAAATGCGAAGTTTACTTCAATAACAAAAAATCGAATTAATCATTTCCGTCAGGTTCATTTATCTTATCTTTTAAGAACGGTTTATTATCTGATAAACAAAATTGTCAAGGAATATATGCGTTGATTCATTATTGTACTTTTGATTATTATGACACTGATTAAATTAAAATAAAAAATAAAAAAATTAGTGTGTATATATACAGCGTTATTGCCATAATTTACACTATAATCAACCAATCTTTAAAAAATATGCATTTTATAATTATATTTACTGCAATTACTGTACTATTTCAAACTATTTCTGCAAAACCCTACAAACAATGCGGTAAGTTAATTTTAATTAATATTATATGTTATGATAAAACCATATGTATAATTATATACAGTACATGTATACATTGAGTTTTCATAAATGGCCTGATGGCCGTGTGTAAATGTACTGCAGTTCCATCCTGCCGGATTTAATTCCGGATTCTACATAGTTTCAGTTTTTTTGGAGGTAAACTCGGGTCCTTCTCATTAAAAATTCTATCACATACTGTGTGGGCTACTCAGGATAGGTTTTGGAAGAGTCGCCTTTTAATATCTAATAGGCTAGAAAGATGTGTAAACACTAAAATGAAGATTCTGTAGCATTCAGATCAGTATATTTTATACAATGTTGTATATACAGTATACATTTCCATTTTTTTTTAATTAATACCCAACAAAAAGTGTTTCCCAAAAAAATTCGAAAATTTCATCAATAGTTAGAACGAACATAAACTACAGTCATACCTCGATTTAAGCCTTTTTCGACTTTACGTCATTTTTTTTTTTTTTTTGTTAATAGGAAAAAATAAGTCTATTAATGGTTGAGTCTCACAGGCATAAAACGCGATGTAAATACATCAGTGTACCGATATTGATGATGTCACTTTCACTATACAGCTAGACGCTGCGTCTTTACTCCGAAGTTCGCTTTTGTTCAACTTTCCACGCCGCGTACAAGAGTACGTTGACCATTCGTCCAATCGGGGTACGATCTGGTTAATTAATGCTTGTGATACACAGCCTTAACATCAGTTTAAGCAACTGTACGGTTTTGTCAATCAGTGAACTTACTTAAAACTTATAAAATCATGTAAAAATCAATAAAAAAGGCAAAAATCACATAAAAATGAATAAAATAATGATTAAAAATTATGCAAAATTATTTACAGATTATTTAGAAGCTTAAAAATATTATTAGCAACGTTTTGGGATTATTTATAGAAGGTCTAGGTTAGTGGTTCCCAACTTTTTCTGGCCATGCCCCACCTAAACATCTCTAAAATCGTAATGCTCCTCTGACATATCATTTTTATTATTCAAATAGTGAATTCCTGTTCACGTGAACGAAGCCTAAAAAGTCATTAATTGGTATAAACAAGGTTCCAAAGAACATGGCATCCATGAAAGAGAAAAATAAAAGAACAAAAAGACAGTTAAAGTACTGAGGAAGAAACCATTTAAGAAATTGTTTAAAAAATAATAATAATATGAAATAATATGAAAAAGTAAAATAAAGTTTCAAAACTACCATGTACATTCTGATTTTAATTTTAAAAATGTGTATGTCACAATATATATTTATATACTATATATATGTCCCTAGAACCATAAGAAATGCAAAAAATTCACTGTTAATAACTCATTTGCGAATTTCCCCCTCTTAAAAATCAAACTGCCCCCTGTGGGGCGTGAGCCCCACGTTGGTAACCACTGGTCTAGGTCGTTTGTAAAGCGTTTATCCGACTTAAATGGCGAGTCTAGGAACGAATTAACCATGCAAGGTGAGGTATGACTTGTATTATTATTATTATTATTATTATTTCGCACTAATCGAAATCGCATTATTCGAACTCGCACTAATCAAGGCCTACCTGTATATATTCCATGGTATATGGTATTAATATATTCCATGTTCCAGCATATGATGTGTTGTTATTTACGTTATTAATTTGCATATTTTTATATGAATTACTGTCATGATTACCATATCATGTTATCATGGTTACAATTGCTGATTGCAGCTTGATGTTTAAATTAAATTGTTTTTTTTTTTTTTTTTTTTTTTTTTTTTTTTTTTTTTTTTTTTTTTTTTTTTTTTTTTTTTTTTTTTTTTTTTGAAATATGCTATAGATTTTAAGTTTATTAATGATATTTAATTAAATTTTATATATAATTCTGCTGAAGATGGCTTATTGAAGCTGAAAGTATTAATACTTTAGGTTATATCTTTTTAATTGATTAAATGTTATTTCCACCTGTCTTAGTGCTTCTTCTTTTAAATATTATAAAGTCTATTCCAAATCCATTTTAGGTTGGCATTTGCAAAAAGTGCCAACTCTATATTGCATAAATGTTTGTTTAAAATTATACACCAAATTCTCCATTCAAAATTTGAAATAGGTTTATCTGACCTTGTTCTACAAACTCTTAGCTATAGTATATGTAATTTTTCCCATCTAGTATCAAAATTTCAATATTTGATAAATTTTTTCTAAATGCATAAAGAAAATTCTGATATTCTAAAATTATGTAGTTATAATAAATTTTATTTAATCTATATTTTAGGAATAGTAATTTGTTTATCAAGTAAGAAATAACAGTTACTATCCATACTTTAACTGCTTTCACTTCTATTAACTATAGTCAAAATAATACAGCACTATTTCAGTAAAGAATTAAACTTATTCTTTTATTAACTTAAATACGAACGTTTTTGGTGCATAGACACCCTCTTCAGGTACACACTACTTAACTTAATCAAATCAAGATTCTCTTGATTCGATTAAGTTAAGATACTAATAATAATAAATAATACCTGAAGAGGGTGCCTATGCACCGAAAACATTTGTATTTAAGTTAATAAAAGAATAAGTTTAATTCTTTACTGCAAATAGTGCTGTATTATTTTGACTATAAGAAATAACAGATTCCAAATTACCAAGAATTATTAAGATTAAAAAATTTTTTAAGATTTATTCATTTTCAAAATTCTGTATTAGTTAATTTCATAATATTTAATAATTAATTAAAAATTCATAAAAATAATATCATAATTATTTATATTTCATTACATAATGAAAAATCACTATTCTATTTTTTAAAAATAAAATTTATCTGAAATCAGAGTAAATAGCAGATTTTCATGGAAAATCAATAAGCAATGGCATGCTGGAAATTCATGATGTAGTCATCAAAGTGTTAAACAGAAAATCAATTTTTAGTAACGTTGTGGCATTATTGTAATAGTATTTAATATTCATAATATTTTGGATAGTTATCTCATCACATATAATTATTAATACATATGATGTAAACTATACATATGCATTTATATTATGCTAATTATTATATATATCCTGTCTACTAATAATCTATATATATTTATACAATGTAATATTTAAATTTTATTATAATAATTATGCACTAATTTATATAAATTCAACTTGAAAAAATTATTCAGGAACATACAATACTATATAATTTAAGGAATGCCTATATTAACTCTCTTATTTATAGAATGCTCCTGAAATGTTTACACAAAATCTAGTGAGATAAATACATAAAACAGAAAAAGTTCTATATATATGAATTTGATAATTATTTAACTAAATTACATATAATATTTTTAAATGAAAATGTAATTTTCACACAGAAAAAGTTCTATATATATGAATTTGATAATTATTTAACTAAATTACATATAATATTACATTTTTAAATGAAAATGTAATTTTCATTTTTTAAACTATTTTACTGGGGATTAGAATCATAACCTCATATCTAATAATCAATTCCCTTGAGACTAGGATGTGTCAAACTATCAAATGTGCCATACTAACAGACAGTATAAATTTAATTATTTAATTTTTTTTCTTTAATTGTCTCGTTTTTACCTGAACATGTTTGGTTTAATGGGGGCTGTCACGACGCACTTTCATTAAAAAATTTTCATTATTTTTTAATCTACATCTTTCCAGTGAATTAAGGCTTTGATTTCTAATAAGTCTCTACTTTATAATGTAAAAAAAATCATTTTTCTACATTATGTTGCCAATTTTTAATAAATTATTATATAATTAGATACCTCCTTATAAAAATTATGTAAACAAACAAAAAGATCGAATTTCAGTAATATAGATTCAGTAATTTTATAATACAGTAATTCCCTGACCTACACAGCTAATTTGTATCAAATATTTCTGCATTAATCAAAAACTGCATAAGCCAAACCATAAATAGGAATGGGTACATTAGTAAACAGAATGGCGAAATGAAATTTATGAGCATATTTTATGCATAGATAAGAAAATTTAAGGTCATGAGTGATATTTTTGCAAAAAAGTAAATTCTTTCATTCATATTTCTTAAAAATTCAATATAAAAAGATTTATACACTGCATATATCAGGAAAAACATAAGTCAAGGACCTACTGCATATTCTTTTATGCATTAATGAACTGATATAAAGGTATAAAAATATTTTCCATATTCAATAACTCAAAAGACAAATGATAAACATAGTAATATGCCAAAAACCATTTTCTTTAAATCAGAAAAATATTAATCAAAATTCATTAGTAAATACTTTCTTGTAAAAGTAATTTGTAACATATTTTAATTAAAGAAATTATTTTGAATTTAAAATTCTTCTAAAACACAAAACTGTTTGAACTTTATTTTGAATTTATTTGCTTTATTTTAATAAAATGATAATTAATAAATTAAGAATTGTATTCTATAATTGAAGCATCTTATTTTAATTATCCTCTATGATAAAAGTGGAAATCAATTATTGATTTATTTATTTTATATTCAAAAAATAATGGATAGTTAAAATTTTTTAAATTTTTACAAAAATATTTATCATTAAATTATAATTAAAATAAAATATTGGATCTTAATAATATATTTATAAAATCTATTTCAAATTTAAGTTTTATTTATAATTTAATTTTTTGAATAATTCAAATGTGAACATATAAACTGAAAGTAGAGTTTTACCAAACCTAATACAGTATAATACAGTAAAACCTCGATTTTATGGACACGATCCCAAAAAATAAAATAAATAATATTAATACAATATTTGCATAAACTGTCCATAGTACACAGTAAAACCTCGATTTTATGGACTTCGGATTTTACGGACACCATCCTAAAATAAAATAAATAATATTAATACAATATTTGCATAAACTGTCTATACTAGTACTGTCAGTACTGTATTGCGTGTAAAATAAAGCACTCATTTATTGCATAATGCATCATTTTTATTTTAACAACTTACCTAAATATTAAATTTAGGTAAGTTTTTAGGCATAAGTCACATTAATTAGTACAGGTATGTTGAAAATGCTAATTAATGTTTATAAAAAAATTTTAGTTCGATTTTATGGACTTTCCAATTTTACAGACTAGTCTTGCCCCCTAGACTCCATCAAATCGAGGTTTTACTGTATTTAACATTATGCCTAACTTAATGCCAACAGTTTACATATATCTATATATTGTAATTTACATTTGACTTTAGTATTATAATATATTTGATATAATGGGTAATAAAATAAATATTATCAAATTAATAATTTAATTAAAAAATATTTAACTGACATCTTTTTTTTTAAAGCAGGAAGTTTTTAAATTTATTAAAATTTTAATTTGTCATATATAAAGAATAGTAAATATCTATAATTGTAACAGGAAATATAAAATTATCATTGATAATAGTAGAAATTTAAATATAAAACATATATTTTGAATTTAAAGAAATATGCTATAATAATTTATAGAGATATATAGTTTTAAATGGAATTACAGGAAAATATAAATATCTTTAATTGCATACAATATGCAATTAAATAATTATCATAAAATAAATTTTAAGTTATATTTTGTTTTGTAAAAAGTTATTTAAAATATTCTCTTATTAGAAAAGAGCAATTATATTTAAATCTGAACTTTTAAGATGTTAAATTTTACTTAGTAATAATTATCACTTATATTTATTAAAAAAATTTACTTTTTATTAAAATTTAGCAAATTATATGTACCAATAAACAATTTATATATTAATTTGCTTTTCTTCACTTGCATTTAAATTAAAATATAAACACATGTTTAATACTTTTTTCCAAAAACATTTTGATGGAAAACAGAAGTTAAACAAAAATTTTGATAAATAACGTGTAAAATTTATTATATTTAATTAAAATAAAGTTTTATTTGTATTTTTAATACATAATATCTTATATTTATAAAATAAATATTATGATTAGAATGTGGGAAACTGCACTGACGTTCAACTATGTAATAAAATTTATTTATAGATGCAACACGTGGAAATCTTATTGATTTTAAGATCACAGGTTGCGAATATGACAATGATAAAGATATTTGTGTTATTAAACCTGGTATTGACTTAAATATTGCATTCAAGATAGAACCATGTAAGTTTAAATATTTCCAACATGTTCAATCCATAGCACTGAAATAAAATGAATTTTTAATATTGTCTATTCTATTTGCAGATGAAGATATCCATAGTGCTTATGTTGAAGTGTCTGTTATTGAAAAATTTTTCGGATTTTCTAGAAAAATAAATATTCCTGAAAATAATATTTGTGATATTCACGGTATAACTTGTCCTCTTATGAAAGGACACGTAGTAGAATATTCAAAGAAATTTGCAATCCAAGAAAATTTTCCTCGTGTAAGTATAATATTATGTTCGTTAGCTATTTATGAATAAACTTTTGATGAAAATTATAAATTTTGATGTTTTCTAGTTCCCATTCCCAATGGGTATACAAGTAAGCGTTAAAGATTTCAAAGATGATGCTGTTATTGCTTGTATTATAATTTCTCTTTCCAGCTATTAAACGTTATCGAGATTGAAAAGGGGATTAATTTAGTGGGATACTGAAATTAATTAAAAAATCTTAATGCTTAAGTAGAGAAAGATCAATAGTTACCCAATAAATTGGTGTTTAATTAAAGTATTTATGATAATTTAATTTGTTTTATATTGTATATGTATGTGAGTGTGTGTTAATGCAATAAATAAATAATTGCTACAAATTTCCTTATTGTTGCAACAAGCAAAAAATATATAGAAGTCAATTTCTAAAAGAATTACAGTAAAATAATCAGAATGATTTCAATCGACATTCGTGGACAAGATTTTTTTGTAATTACAAATAATGGATTTTATATTCTACGAAACGATGCAGAACTGATTAAAATGGGTAGGCATGATTAAACATGTGGATCATCGGCCGGATTGGCCTCTTCGGCTTTCCACTTTGGAGGATCCAGATTCGAATCTCGGGCCCCACCGTTTGAAAGTATTTATTATGGGATTCGGGCCTGGCCCGTCGATCCCCGTCCTCCACAATCCGACTGATCCCTCCGTAGGGATAGACAATTGTGAAAGAATTGTTTCGCCCGGCCAGTTAGTATTCTTCCAGAATGGAAATGGCGTCATCTGTTGACAAAAAATTATATGTGGATCCACCGGAACGAAATTTACAGATATTTGGGCCTAACGTGATTGTATGTGTCGGTTACGCGTGAATTCGATTCTTATAACACTTAGGTTTTTTTCTATAGAAGTCTGTTTCTATCGGGTGTATGAAATCTTAACTGGATTGAAATGAACCACAGACAGATCAGAAGTACGGGAATGGTCAGAAAGACAAAATGAATAATTTCATTGCAAAGTCTGAAGAAAAATAGACAACCGATATTTTAATATGGGATTTCAACTCGTTCTTTCTTCTTCATAAGAAGTGATAAAAAATTATATGAAACTGTCTACTCACACGATGCTTATAAACATTAATAACGGTCAAGAAGAGAGGATATTGAATTTGTACTAATTTTATTTATAAAAACCTTCACTTCATGTTATAAACTACTCCATAAGTAAATGTCAAGCCTATCTGATGAATTCGATTCAAAGAAATAAATTATCAAATTATGAACCAAATTATATTTGAGAGAAAAATTTCAGCACATATAAATATTACTTTCAGATTTTTTCAAGTATTGTTACAACATAACAATATTTAATATTATTTCGGTATAATAAAGTTAAAAACAGAAGTAGAAGACATAATTACTCAAATTACACACTAAATGAAGGAGGGCTGGTAAAATAAGAAGAAAACAGATGGATTAAACTCACCACGGAATGATCACCATTAGATTGGAAAAGGATTAGAGGAAAACCAAAGAAAATATAGCATGTTGAGATCGTGAAAATCGCAGATATACATTGATAAGAGAAGCCATGGACAGAGTAAGATGGAAGAATTTGGAGGAGACTTTCGTCCGTCAGTGGAATGAAAACGGTTGAAGAAGAAAAAAAGAATAAAGTTTATATTGTTGTACTGAAATTTTCAATTTTTTTTAAATAATTTTTTACATATCAACCGTGATGCAAATGAATTTATACGAAGATGTGAAATTATCCTATTAATCACAGATAAATCTGCCAAAACTATTTGAGATGACTTCTTTAATATACTGCAATAATTAGATCGTTTCTATTGAAGTATACTAGTGGTAGTGATTTTCTACAAGTGGGTTGAAATCTTTCTCGATTCAAATGAACCACCGATGAATCTGAAGTATGAGAATGGTCAGAAAGACAAAAATACAGTTATTACACAGCCTGAAGAAAAATACTCTACTGATATTTTAGGATAGGTTTTGAAACCATATTTTTTCTGTTCATAAGAAGTGATAAAAAAAACATTAAACTGTCTACTCACGCAATGCTCACAAACATTAATGTCAGACAAACTTATTCTTCTTCTTCACTTCTTGATATGCTAATTAAACTTATCTAATAAAATAATTTATGAAATTATTAGTCTAATTCTACTGGAAGAAGAATTCGATACATATACACGAAACGTTCAGAGATTTTGAAGAATTGTTAAAACATAACAATAAAACAACAATATTTCGGTATAATAACCTCTTATTGTTGTGTCGAAATTTTCAGTTTTTTTATAAAATAAATTTTTGTAGAACGACTATCATATAATCTAATTTATACAAGAGATTCTTAAGAAATCGTACTGAATACATACCTCCCTTCTGAAAATTTAGGAAATGCTTTCAATAATATACAACAATAATTAGGTTTTTTTTATCTATAGAAGTCTGTTTTCTACCTAGTGAATTGAAATTTTAATTGAATTCAAACGAAACAGAGACGGATCAGAAGTAACCAAATAGTCAAAAATCAAAAAGAATAGTTTTAACGCAAAGTCGAAAGAAAAATAGTCTACGATATTTTAATACAGGATTTCAGTTTTGTTTCCCTGTTCATGGGAAGTGATAAACAAATATCATTAAACCGTCTACTCTAGCGAAGCTCACAAACATTCCTGACACGCAATAAGAGAGGATAATTGATTTTAAAATATTATATAAATGTTAAGCATATCTAATAAAATAAATTATCAAATTATCAACCTAAGTTTACCTGAAAACAGAATTTCGGCATATGTACACATTACTTTCAGATATTTTAAAGTATTGTTTAAACATAACAATAAAGAGGATATTATTTCGGTAGATGAAGTTTATATTGTTCTTTGAAATATTCAGTTTTTCTAATAATTTTTTACTGAACGTGTTATGAGTAACTGAATTTATATGAAAATACTGAAATTATCATCTTAATCGCAGAAACTGCCATAATTAAATCGTTTCTATTGAAGTTTGTTTCTATCGAAAGAGTTGAAATCTTAACTAGATTGAAATGAACCACAGACGGATCATTTTTAATAACGGAATAGTCAGAAAAACAAAATGAATAGTTTAATTGCAAATTTGAAGTAAAATAGTCTACAGATATTTCAATACGGGATTTGAATCCTTTTTTCCCTGTTCCTAAGAAATGATTACTAATAACATTACAATAAAAATTTAAAGTTTAATGTTATTTTAATCATTCTATTGATTCTCAAAAACATTCAAACCGACAAAAAAAATACGTAAGGCGGAGTGGGGTAAGTGCACAGCGGTTTTTACAAAGTTGGGCTTTAAATGAAGTGTATATCAATCTATCGTATAGATATTTGGCAGGGTCGTTAACAATAGCATTCCACAGCTAATGTCGTTTACATTATTTTTGAAAATTTTATATTTGCGACAAAATCTTACAAAATGTCAGCGATCACACACTTAACCGGAAACGGGGTAAGAGTGTACGTGCAAGTTAAAAAGTTTTGATGTTTATTTACATACATAGTTGGCACGAGCAGAATCAGGAACAAATCTACTATAAAATGCTTTTTACTGCATTAAGATAGGGTGATTCGTTTTAGAGTTATGCTTTGTTAAAGATAAAAGGATTGAACTCTTGAAATTTGAGAAACGAAAGATTTTAACTGATCCTATAAATATTTGGCAGGGTAGTTAACAATCGTATTGCGCACCTATTACCGTTTAAATCATCTTTGAAAAATTTAAATTTGCGACAAAATTGTACAAAATATTTTAACCCGAAACGAGGTAAGAGCGTACTTGCAAGTTAAAAAAGTTTTGTTGTTTACTTACGCACCTTAATTGGCACGAGAGAATTAGGAAAATATTTCTATAAATTTTACTGCATTAAGATAGGTTGTTTCGTTTTAGAGTTATCCTTTGTTAAAGAAACTTACGAGCAGAATTAAGAACAAATTTGTAATAAAATGCTTTTTACCGCATTATTTTTAGTTATTTCGTTTTAAAGTTATTCTTTTGCTAAAAAATGAGATTTGAACTCTTGAAATGTCAGAGGACAACTCCGTCCCACCGATTTCGATTTTAAACTACAGGTTGGGGGCCATCGAATAGTGTCCTGTGTAATTTATGTCATTATACCTTTCGTTATTAAAAAATCGAGGTCAAATGTCATAAAGCTGGACCGCACCGCTTATATGCCGAAAAAACTGCAGATATTTCAATCAAAGCGGTGGTGTAGTGGCTAAGGTGCTTCCCTGCGAAGCTAAATGTGGTAAGTTCGAGTCTCGCTTGCATACCTTGTTTTTTCAGCTGAATAAATTAAAATATTATTAGTAATAAAACTTCAGGTAAAAGTAAGATTTTTGTCATAGTTACAATTTGGCAAAATCACTTTTCAATTATTGTTCAGACTGTTCTCGCTTTATCTCTCTCTCTCTCTCTAATTGCCGTAATTCACTATGCGTAGGGTGATACCTAAATAGCCATTTGTGCACAAAGCCTCTCGTCCAATTGTTGCTATCCATACGTAACTATGACCAAAAAAAACTTGATTTTATCTGAAGTTTTATTGCTAGTAATATTTTAATTTATTCACTTGAAAAAAAAACAAAAAACAGTACGTAAGCGTGACTCGCACTCACAATATGCGATTCCACAGACAAGCGACTTAACCACTACGCCGCCATTTTGACTGAATGACATCTAATTTTTTTGGTGTGTAAGTGGCGCGGTCCGGCTTCATGACATTTGCCCTTAATTTTTTTTTAAAAAGAAGGCATACTGACCTAACACGAGTCACTTTTTCACGAGTCACTTTTACACGAGTCACTTTTCGATGGCCCCAACCTGTATGTTAAAGCTGATCGAAATCGGCTTTAACATACAGGCAGAGGAGATGGAGGTTATGTCCTCCCCTTGTGAAATGTGAGGGATGGTTTAGCGAAGGTATCAATTTTTTAAGTCGCGCTATTCGAAGTCACGCTAATCGAGGCCTATCTGTATTTCTTTTTATTGTAGCATTAAATATAAAAGTAAGTTCATATTCAATCATCAATTATGTAATACACAATCTATCATATTCCTGTTAGAATATTGAATTTTATGAATTATTTACATAATTTATTTGCAATATTTTCCCTTATATAATTTTCCTTTCGAGATTTATAAAAAGAAATTAATTAAAAGAAAAAATTTCATAATTTTCCTATCAATTTATATTTAAGTGTATATATAACTGCTAGCAACTGTCATAGCAATATTAAAAGAAAATTTTCTTTTATTTTAATCTTTAATTAAGTATAATTCAAATAATAAGTTAAAAGGTAAAAAGTAAAAGCAAACTTAAAATACTCAAGGTTTCACTGCAATGAACAGAATGAAAATTCAACTAGTTAACAACATCATATTAAACACAGATCAATATCCCAACTCTCTAATTTGCCAATGCATTGTAATTTTTACTGATAGTGGTACATATTATCTATACTAAAAATCAATAAAATATAGCATTACACAATATATAAACAATAATTATATTATTTTATATATTATTATAAATTTTATATAGTTATATAAATTTCTTATTATAAATGTAGGGAAATATGATACTTTTTTCTATTTTTATTTCTATTTTAAACAGATTAGAAAGAATTTTTTATAAATATCAGATGCCAGTTTAAAATTGCATTTTATAATATTGCACATGGGAAAATAAAATAGTTCAGCATAAAATACATTTTAAATGTAGACAGCATTTAAAATGTATCAGCAGGCACTTTTTGTAATGAATGTCCTTATATAAATTTTTATTTTTGAATTCAAACAAAAAGAGATTTCTGTTTTATTACTTTTCCTTATATTTAAGTAAAAAATATATTTTTATAAATATCTTATTAAAATTTCTCATATTTCTTTTTCATACTGCAGGATTTCAAAATAGAATTAAAAAAGAAAAGAACTTAAATGAGAAAAAAGGGTATTAACACCTAGAAAGATATATGAAAAATAATTTATATGCTCGTGGATATTTTCATATTCTCAGATAGAATGAATAACAATTATAATGAATAATTCTTTCCAGTCACTGACAGAGGCTGTTATAACTGAGTTTTACTGTATATGAAATATTAATCTTAAGTTAAATTCATTATATATAAAGATTTCAGCATTTTTCATTACTACTATTTTTTTAATTATATTTTAATAAATTTTTTTTTTCTGATACATTCTACATTTTAAAATAAAAAGTACCTTAATTATTAATTTAGTATATTTCTGTAGATGATATTGGAATTTTCATTTTTCACTTAAAAAAATATAAAATTAGTCAATATTAAAATTCTTTCAATGTTTCTTGCACAAATTATCATTAAATCAATAAATATTAAATTATGCAATTAATTTTTGCTTTGGATCATTTAGTTACATTTATAAATAAAAGAAAATTTTTAAATATTTCAAAGTATTATATTGCCCCACTCAGCTGCAAAATTTTTCATGGAGAACATCGTATACTGCACAAATACTCATGAAAAAAATGTTACTACTAATACAATAATTTATTTTAACAATATGGTAATTTGTTTAAAACCATAAAAACCAATTTTATTAGTTTCACCTGAATTTAAATCTAACAAATAAAATTATCCAACAAACTAATATTACTTATATAAATTTATATAATGCATAACTTATTAGTTGAATATTACAAAATAACAAAATTTCATTTTAAAACTGGGCATTTTTCAGGAATGTGAATATAAGATAATTCCCACATTTTTAGTTTTAATCTTTTGAAATAAACTGCCTTATTTTCAAACAAATATGGTTATTAATCTTCAACAGTGATTTCATGCAGAAACACTTGTGTTGAAATGTTATCATCAAGCAATTACAAATAATTTTTAAAAATTTTAAATAAAATTTGGCAAAATAAAATTCAATAAAGTAAAGCCTTCAAATATACCTTTGAATCAATAGTTTAATATGAATTTTTTGAATCACTAAATATATATTTGTTCCATGAAATTGATTAATTTTTTAAATTAAATAATAATTAATTGGTCTGAACTTAAACTGTGATAATTAGCATTAATTTTGAAATAAATATTTCAAATGAGAGAAAGTTATAATGTGTATTTATATAGATTTATTTTAAAATAAAAAATATTCATAAATTATAGCTTTTCCTTATTTTAAATAACTTTCTGTGTTAATATAGGTAAAACTTACATGATTGGAATTGAAATTGTTACATCATTTAACTCTAATAAGTCTTGTTCTAATTCATATTCAATATTCACATCACAGCCACCACTTCCATTTTCTGATGGCCAACAATTAACTAAAAATAAGAATTCAAAAAATATTATAAGATATTCTCACAAAACTATTTATCAAAATAAATAATTAATATATAAATATATGTATTAATTTAAATACAAATTTTAATAAGAATATTTAACTTATTGACATTATATATCATATTCAGTACAATACACGTACCAACTTTGGGAATTACCTGTATTATATTAAATATGATAGATATATTTATGAGTAGATTAGCTTGAAGTGAATTGATTCACTCCAAGCTGAGTCATTTGTAAAGTAAAAACTTGGAAACTGAGAACTTATTTCCCATAGATATAATGGTTATTTAACAAGTTATGTTCTCAACAATGAAATTTATCCATAGGTTAACTAAAGATCGATAAAATAATAATTTATAGTTATACAATTATTTTATCTATTTAAAGTAATGAAAGCATAGCCTTTAAAATCAAGAAAATTATTGTAGTTAATTATTTAAGTCACACAAATATAAAAAAATTTTGTATTTCATCATTAATAAATGAGTAGATGAGCTTTTATACAGATGAACTATTGCATTAAATATAATCTTGGAATGAAAAATCTTTGCATTATATGCCAATGAAATCATAGTGCCAGAATGTACTACTACTGATTCTCAGTCTGCCATCTTAATTTTTTCTATTTTATAGAAGACAATGGACTTATATAGTAGTACTGCTACAAACTCAGTACTACTATATTGTACAGCTACATATGTTATTTGAAATGCCACATTTATGAATTTATAGCACATACTTATGAATATTTAATATTTGAAAAATAACTTATAACTTCAGGAATTTATAAAGCTCAAACTATTTGTATTTTCAATTCAATTATTGAATATTTATTCATATTTTATTATTTAACAATTTACTATAATTTGAATAGTAATAACATGCATTTTATAAATTTTTTTTATAAAATTTAAATATAAAAATTCAATTATTATTCAATATATTTGACTGATATAACATAAAATGAAAAAAAATTATCCATAATTAACAATCTTGAAAATGGAATTATAAGAATTTTCCTTAAAATTTTAATATGTTTTAGATAGTCCACAACAAAAATCTTTCAGAAAAAAGACTTGCTGATTCCTTTTTATTAAAATTATTTAATATATTTTTTAATGAAAATTATTCTCCTTATGAAGAAAAATGTTGAATTTATTTTATTGATAAGTGATGCTCTTGATTAAGTGAAAACATTTTTCAAGTTAAACTTTTGCTTTTAATGTACTAATTTCTTAAGTGTTTGGATTAGTGTAATGTTTTCACAAATATTGTAGAAATGATTTTTACTGAAATGTTTTTTATAACTTTTATAATCTTGTAATTGTTTTTACAATTTGGTTCTTATATATTTCACAACCAAAATAAACTATTGAAAAATCACAAAAAATTTGCTACAGAGTCAAAAACAATCTTAATACAGCTATAAAAATTTAAATCATCATAGTATCAATTGTAATACAGAAATGTTATGCCTTCCAGTGCATGCAAGTACATCAGCCTGCACATGACTGTGACATCAGCAAGCCACAGCCAAGATAGCCACTCCTTAAAGATGCTCCAAAGAGGAAGAACTCCAACAGTCAGTCATCCTACCAATGAATGTCTGTATATTCACTTTAGTGTTATTCACTTTTTGGAGCAGTAAGAGTGAAAAATATGTAGACATTCATTATAGGATGCAAAGGGAGTTTGAGGATAGTTATTTGTAACTTCAAGATGTTTATAAGTGACACAAAAAGTTTAAAAATGGGGTGTCTAGTGTGAATGATGCTGCTTACTCTGGTTGGCCTCACACTTTGATTACACCTGACATTATTGCTGCAGTGGAATGATTTATACTGGAAATTGGTTGGTATCATCAATGTTCAATCAGTGTTCATTAGTTATGGCACAATGCACCATATCATTCATGATATGCTGAAGTACAGTAGTCTCTCTGTTAGGTGACAACTCATCCTAAAATCAAAGAATATCATATAGATGCTTATGAATCACTATATTGCAACATTATGAACATTATCAGAAATCATCTTCTTCAGCCTAACATTATGAAACTGAAGGAGATGACTTTTTAAATTTACCTAATTAACCTAATTTAGCCAAATTTTATCTCTAGTGGCCTGCTTTAGAATTAAACTGCCATATTAATGATTATTTATTAATTAAACTATGATGCCATCATCTATTGGATTAGTAATTAATTATTTTAAATTTTAAGCTAAGATGGACCATCTGTTATTTAATAATTAAACTATATTTTTTCCATTTTCCTGAAATTTGCTTTGGCCAAATCAGGATCTTCTTTACCATCCCAATGCCTTAATCAGTTAGATTACCAGGATATTGGCACATTCCCAATTTCAAGATGTATATAATATTAAATAATTTAGGAATTATTGGACTTATGCAGATATCAGTGCTTCCAAATGGGCTAAACAGCCACAAGCCCTCAGGGCAAATTCAGGCAGACAGACTTGGCTCAAATCAGATAATAAATCATAATTGAATCTAACTAGGAGATTTTTTTCATCCAAATACAGTCAATTCCACTTAATTGGGACACGTTGGGACTAGTGCATTTTGGCCCAATAAGCGATTGTCCCAATTAAATGAACTAATAATAAAATCTAAAATAAAATATGTATTACATAGGTAAATAAATAATTAGGTAAAAAATAATAATTAAGTACCTATTTTAATGGTTTATTGAAATAGGTACCTAATTATTAGCTTTTTAGCAATCTCCTCTGACTTTGCCTTCAACACTGGGCTGCTGATATTCACACTCACTCACTAACTATAGAACACCACTGAATAATGCGCTTCTTTGACTTCTGGATCCTTTCCATCATGCTTTCTTTTGAATGTTTCCTTCTTCGACTTCTGAATCCTTTCCATCATGCTTTCTTTTGGATGTTCCTCACACCTTGCCTGCTTACTATAGAAAACCATTGATCTAATGCTTTTTTGCCCGCTAACTATAGAAAACCATTTGATCTAATGCTTCTTCGACTTGTATCTTAACTATAGAAATCCATTGATCTAATGCTTCTTCAACTTCTGGATCTACTATAGAAATCTATTGATCTAATGCTTCTTCACCTTCTGGATTCTTTTATCACGCTTTCTTTTGGATGTTCCTGGAATTTCTTTCTGTAATGCCCAGTCCTTATGCAGTTGATTTTCTTGTTGTAGAAGATACGCTATGGTAGATTTTTGTACTCCAGTTATATATCAGCAAGTCTATGATGGCTTCTATTAAATAGCTACCTTTTTTAATTTTATCCAGCCCAGCAATTTTACTTGAAAGTGTAAAATCATTTCTTGGCATCTTGGCAAATATTCAGGAATCTACGATAGCTTGTATTAAATGGCTGGCTTCTAATTTTATTCAGCAATGAATCGATGGCTTGTATTAAAAGGCTGGCTTTTAATTTTATCCAGCAAAGCAGTTTTTGAGTTTGGTTTATTTCAACGAGTCTACGGTGGCTTTTAATTTTATCCAGCAAAGCAATTTTATTCAAGAAAATCATTTCTTGGCATCTTGGCAAAGATTTAAAAATTTTAAATAAAACCAACACTGTAAATGAATATTGCTAAGTACAATATATAATAACGGTAGACTTTTAAGCAGACACATACTTGCCAGATGCACGTGATAGATAACTGATTCACATCATGCTAGTGTTGCCAAATATTAGTGTATGTAGTGTTGACATACTTTAGAAAAATCCTAAAATATATCAAAACTTGCTAAATTCCTTTTCTGCTACTTTCCCTATTAAACAAAAAGTTGTCCCAATTAAGCATTTAAATTATGTATTAGTTTATTAATTTGGTTTCTGTTCTTTGAGATTTGTTCCAAAAAAGCGGCTGCCCCAATTAACCGGTTGTTCAATTAAGAGGAATCGACTGTATTCAATTATGATTTATTATCTGCCTGAATTTGCCATGAGGGCTTGTGTCTATATTTAACCCATTCAGGAGTGCTGATATTGGCATCTCAAAATCGGGAATCTGCCAATTCTTGGTAGTCTAACTGGTTAAAACATTGGGATGGTAACCTGAAGATCCAAGTTAGACTCCAGGCAAAGAAATACACCCATACCTCGTTTTACGGCCTAGATACGTTCCGGAAAAGTTGGCCGTAAAGCGAAAAGCCATATAACGAATCAATTATTTTGATACAAATTCAATTCGATCTTTTCCAATTTTTTATAAAATAATATAGTTTTTAGTTCATAAAGCATTTTATTCTTTCTATTTCCTATAAAAATGCTTACATTTAAAAATAAAAGTACAAAACAAGTAATAATAAACAGAAATTCAAAAAATAAACATATAAATTAAAAAACAAAAGAAATCATATGCACATATGTACAATACAGACAAAAAGATCATTAAAAAATTATATCTTATATTAATTTTTATTAAAGAAGTATTTATCTATAATAAAAAATATTATAAAATTAGATCGTATAATTGGTTTATAAATAATAAGGATTAATGAATAAGTATTAAACAATTGTATTTTATTTGATAAAAGATGGAAAAATATAATTAAAAATTTTATCCGATTAATGTATATAAAATTGAAATTTAAATTCTCCAATAAAATAAACTTCAAATATATAATTTCACTTATCAAAATTTAAATATGAAAAAAATTTAATTAATTTGAAACTTATATTATTCAACTTACCTGATATATAACTGTCTAAGAGCCAAAGATGCATTTACACATCCTTTTGGTAATTTGAGATTGTCAAAGATTACATCCCATTTTTGACTATCATTCACCTAAAGAATCAACAAGAGTAATCAAAACATATCTTGTAAATAGCTTTTAGTATCTGACACTATAGTTAACTAATCAATAAAATTTAAGAATAAAAATATCCTCATATAAAATATTTTTCAAAACAGAATATATAAAAAAATCAATTTTCAATCTTTCATTTATCAAAGCTAAATTAAATAATTTTTTTTAAATATTTTAGAACATATAAAAAGTAATTCAGCTTTCATAATAAGATAAATTAATGGAAAACTACTAGAAATAAATTAAAAACAATGTTATAATCTGGCAACTAAAAATTTCTTATAAATTAACAAAAATAAGAGAAACCTCATTTCAGAACTATTTTATTACTGTCTATAAACATATGAGAACAAAAGACAAAAGTTAACTGTTTTCAATCAATAAAACTTTAAAATAAACAGATGAACAGTTTTATAATTTGAAGGAAATAATAATTTTAGGCAATTATAATTATCTCCATAATTTAGAATTAAACAATTATTTATTCAATATCATCACAATTATATTACTATTAAAAATTTATAATTTCAAGTAGAAATTAATAATAACAATTTTTAAACTATATTAAAACTTCATAAAAATAAAAATTATAAGTTTGAAGTTGAATGTGTAATCATCTAAGAAGAAAGACTTGGAAATAAAAAAAAAACAAAGTTTACAAAGCTAAAGAATGCATTATAGTAGGAAAATTGTAAAGAAAAATATTATACACATATTTTAAAACAAACTGGAAATTGTTTCAAACAAGTTAAGAAATCAATCAGGAAGCTCAAAGTAACTCAAGATAGTTCCAACAAGTGTTTAATAACCAATACTATATATGAGTTTCTTAACCTTTCATCACTCAAATGTATGAATACACTAAGAGATGTAGATGAACAGATAAAGGAATAGATAGTATGAATGTCATAGATTAATTAGATCATCATCATTTTGACAGCTACGAATGGAATCAGGGTCCCGAAACGAGTTTATTATGGGGGTTTAAAAGTGAAAAACCCATGGATTTTACCTTTTGCCATCCGCCTTGGGCGGTGACTTGGTTGTACAGCAAAAACAAGTCGATCTCCCGACCATTTATGCGTGGAACGTGTCGAAATTGCGTCCTAGGAAAATATTAAGAACCAATGAGTTCCTGAATGAGTAGAAAATGACAACAAAAGCGACCCAAAAGAGATTCAAGCAAAGCATATATTACCCCCTATTGTGATGGAACTGTTTCAGTTCGTTGACGAATGCGTTGTAGTCCCGCCTGTAGGTGTCCGGTTCCTTATGGAGCCTCTCCATTCTCACTCAGATGATCAAAGTCGGGCCAACACTTCGCTTAATCCACACATCGATAGGAAGGATTCGGATGAGATCGGCTAAGCCTCGTCCAAACACCACTTAGCAACGACAGCGCGCGCTCCGTTGCCAACAGGACTGCACTCCGAAAAAAAGCGGAAAACCTAAACGGACTTATCAAACTGAACGTGCATTGCTTTCGCGCACCATAAATAGATTCCTTAAATATCGATGCAGTTTAGACATACAACTTCATCGTCCGCTGATAAAAAAACTCAGCAATTGTCCCTCAGAGGGATCCATCAATTGCTCCATTGTCTTAGCTACCGACTCAGTTCAAGATGGCGGTGTGAGAGTTAGCTGTAGTTCGGTTAAACGCTTTCCTTCATATCATAAACGCATATTTTTCAAATTCAACTATTTACAAATACTTTAAACATAATGTTTGTTTGAAAAATCACGTTCAGATTAAGCATTGTTATATTTATGCTAAATTGAGTACTAGACCTATTTCGTCTCGACTTGTTTACGCCGACGGAAGTGTAGGGACTTTTTTCGCAGGTTTTGGTCGATTCGTTGGGTTTCGATGACGAACTAATGCTCGTGGACGCGAGACAACGTGTTCCGCGTGCAAGGACTTAAGTTTCGCGGGGGATTTTTAATTCGGGTGCGACGTGACGTCATCGGTCATTCTGAAGTTGCTGTCGATGCAGTTATGTCTTATTCGTATGAGTTACGATCAGAATTTTATAAAATATTTTTACAACTTTTCAATACATACTCATCACAAATTGTCATCTGATGACAACATTATAAAAAGTGCATTTGATTATCTATTTCCGATAATTTATTATATACTACTGTAATTTTCTCATCAGCAGTTATCTTTTATATTCAAATTCAACAATAATTCATTTTTTGGAAAATATATTTATTATGTTTATTTTTTAATCTCATATTAAAAGTCGTCATAAGAATAAATACGATCCAAAACAAGTGATAATTTTTTTTGTAAATAAACTTTTATTAAATCATTTAATAAAAAAAAACTTATAAAACTGTTGCATTCATTTTAATATTGTTACACTATATTCGATATAATGAATAACAAGTTATGGTTTATAACCAAAAATTAAAGTAGAAATTTTCCTCGTTAATATTAGTTTGATTATACCTATATCAAATTTCATATTTCTTTGTAAAATATAGTATTTTAAATTTTGATGAATCAGCGTATAAATTACTTTAAAGTATAAATATATATTATAAAATATTCTTACGCATTAATATCAATTTAAAAAATATGCTATTTTTTAATCAAACTAAATCATTTATTTTCATAAAATTATAATCCAAATAATGTTTTTCTTTCATGTTAACAAGGATAACATTTTTTTTAAATTCTATTTTGTTATTTGAAAACAAAAAAAAGCATAAAAATTTTGATTAAATATCTGAAATTTTTTACTTTCAAATAAATTTTAAATATTAATTTTACTTAAAAGATTTAATTATTTTTTCGCTACTTTTAAAACGAATACTGTACAGTATTGTAAGATAATTATAATTAAATGGAGTTATAATCGGTTATTAATATATTATTATTATCTAGATATAATGATTTTAGATGTTTAAATTATCCGTATATAATATACAAAAGGTTATTCTTTATAAAATAATAAAATAAAATAAATTAGTTTAGCTTTAATTTTTAGTTTTAGCGTTCAAATTTAAAAATTACTTACATTTGCAAAAACATAATCGTAAAAAAGATTAAAATTGTTAAAATAAGAAAAACATATTTTTAATATATATTTAAGAAACCATAATTCAGTTTATTCAGTACAAAACTTGTTAATTTTTTATGGCGTATTAATGAAGTTTTAAAATTCTAACCTGATATTTATTGAGTCTAAAGTTATATAAATTCAGTGGCGCACACAGAGGGTGCAAGAGAGCAATTGCATTCCCTGCTATTAATATTTGTATTATGATTTGTTCTGTGATTATTATTTATATATATAGTAGATTCGATTGATATAAACCAATCATAATAAAATATATAACATATAATTTTATGCATTTCTACGTTTCAGTTTTATTCAAACAACATTCGGCAATTTTTTTTTTTTAGTTGCATCCCCTTGCTAAATTTTTGGCTGCGCCACTGTATAAAACTAACATTATAAGTGTATAATTAGGATATTAGGTACACAATTTATAATTATTACCGTATATCGTATGTTCTTTTTTTTTAATTCGAGATTTAATCTTTTGAAAAATTAATGATTACTGTTTAATGAATATTAAAACAAAATGTAAGATAGAAGACAAACATAATTTTTTATTAACTTAAGCACAGTTTTATATATCATTTCTGACCATTCCGATAATATAAAAGCCATAAAAGAGAAAATACTAGCGTTTTGGGCCTGGATCCGTTTCACGTACGCTCATCATTGCAAAGTATAGAGATGTTTTTATATAGCAACAATTATGAGTTTTAAAGAGATCGTTTAAAAATTATATCATATCCTAAAAGAAATTAAAACAAAAATATATATACAGTACTACATTTTGAAATTTAATGCGAATTTTAAAACTAATATTTTTTTAATAATTTAATACTATAATACAAATGAACATTAAATTAATATTTCTATTCTCATTTTAGTCATTAATTTTAGACTTTTAATATATTTAAACGTTTTATTTAATTATCAATAACATTCTTTTAACATTAATTGATTATAAACTCGGAAGCATGAAACGATTTTTAAATCACTTTTTATATTTTTATTTAAAATAATCCTTTATGTATGAATGTTAAAAACCACAAATATATTTACTAAAACAAACTAATATCGCAAATTTAACTCAATTATACAGTTTAAGAGAACTCTACGAATACTTCCTACTTCCTATTAATCATTTCAATGTTACGTCATCATTCAGTTGTGACGTAATTTAATTAAACGGAGCAAGCGCATTAAATACTATTTATAAAGAATATTTTCCTATTAAATTTAACAATTATCTATTTATCAATAAGACACTTTTACAAAACACTTTTAAATAAAATATAAAACATAAATAAAAAAATATTAAAAGTTTAAATAAAATTTTTTATAGAATACAACTTAAACTTCTAAAATTAACTATTATTGTTATAAAAAAATTAAATGTATATTAAAAATATTGATATTTACGATATACATATTTATAAAATTTATAACTTGTACTTTTTAAAAAGTTTTTTAAGTTTTTATTGTTTTATGAATCACTAAAAATTCAGTTTGAGAAAATAAAACTGATTGCAATGCCATCTGTTGAATAAATTTTTATTATTTTCTAGAAATATTGACTTTTTTTCTGAATGCTTTATACACAGTCCTAATATGATCATTTTTTTAAAATATGTATTCAAAATTAATTTAAATTAGCAACATTATATAAGGTAATTTAATAAATATTTATATAAATCATATTACAGTAAAAGAATAATTTTAAAATTTTCTGGATTCAAATAATTTTTTGACAAGAATTTTTTTTATTATAATTTCATTTTTAAGAAAGATTTGTTTTTCGGTTCATAATAATTATTGATTGTATTGTTACTAAGTAAACCAATGTAGAAATATAATCCAATAGAGCAAAATGTTATTGGTCATTGAATATTTTTAATGCTTTTCCATTTCAGCCGAATAGGCCGCATAGAAACGCTTCGGCTTTCCACTCTAGAGGGCCAAGATTCTATTCTCAATCACTCTTTGGAAATTTCTTTCATGGAATCCGGTCTAGCCTGTCAATCCCCGTTCCCTACAATTCCGATTGACCCTTCCGCAGGAATAGGAAGCAATTGATACGGTTATTATAGTCCCATCATTTAATAATCACCCAACTATCTAGCTATATGGATAGACTAATCAATACTAGCCACTGAAGTGGAATCCCCGTTCCCTACAATTCCGATTGACCCTTCCGCAGGAATAGGAAGCAATTGATACCGTTATTATAGTCCCATCATTTAATAATCACCCAACGATCTAGCTATATGGATAGACTAATCAATACTAGCCACTGAAGTTGTGGAGTTACGTGATATAATAGGGCACATTAGGATACTACACCCTTTTTATTAATTATTTGGATCTGGTCATCATGTTTACTAACATAAATGGGATACGTCTTGCCACCAAAACAAAGTCAATTTGCTATATCGTCGATTTTACGACGTTGCTGATGGGGTAAACCAATATAGCAGGACGGCTTCACTCGTTGATAATATTGAGCAGTCTATCCATATACTGTATTTAGATCGTTGTAATCACCACTGGTTGGAAAATGGTATCATCTGTCGCAAAAAAAACCCTTTCTCCAATTGTGGAATAATTATTAAATGCTTTACTATATGCTCCCTACGTCTGTGGAGAAACAGCCGAATTTTAGAGAACGGAAATAAATAGATTGTGTCAGGGACTTACATATAAATTTTGAAAGTGTGCAACCTGGAATCGATCACGAGTATTCTGGGTAGAAAACTGAAAAATTTTAGATTGTCAGGGACTTACATATAAATTTTGAAAGTGTGCAACCTGGAATCGATCACGAGTATTCCGGGTAGAAAACTGAAAAATTTTAGGACTCCGGCCTAATAGCCTATAAATAATTCTTAGGTCTGTTCATTTATATTCTTTGTTAGCTAGATTATGCCACTTTTTAATCTGTTGACTACTAAGTGACAAGACAAAAAAAAAGATTTTACTACAGGCTGCTCTTATTGAGGAGCCAGCCGATTGTAGAAAAACAGATCAACGGGCCGATCTGAGACCGCTAAAATAAATGTTTAAATGGAAAACGGATGAAAAATGGAATGGGAACCTATTTTATCTTGGTTGAAATAATTAACACGAGCCAACCATCATTTCAATATAAAGCAGTCGCTTTTAATCAATATCGACCGGATGGCCACGAGGTAAAACATTCGTTTACCATCTTGGATGATTCGGGGTCAATTACCGACCCCACATTCCTGAAATACTTTCAGCCACCATATCTCACGAGGGATATTCCGTATCTGGCGGAGGCCACTTATAAAGTCCATCACAGGCATGCCAATACCCACGATAGGGTCAACCGGGTGGTTGAAGGATGGGGTTCAACCGGCCGGGCATGGACCCTCTTGAAAAACTGGAGATGTGTAACCCGGAGGCCACTTATAAAGTCCATCACAGGCATGCCAATACCCACGATAGGGTCAACCGGATGGTTGAAGAATGGGGTTCAACCGGCCGGGCATGGACCCTTCTTGAAAAACTGGAGATGTGTAATCCGGATTAGAAATACCCTCAGTTTCTCAGGATGTCCAAGCCTGGCCCATTGATCTTCATCCTTCAACATTCCAGTTGACCCATCAGTGCTGATGGGCAGCCTGTAATGGGCTCTAAAAGCGGCTGCCGCTAGTTACAGAATATCCCAAGTGGTCAGCCGGATTAGCCGCGTAGAAATATTTCGATTTTCCATTCTGGAGGACCCGGGTTCATGTCTCGGGTCCCACTCCTTGAAATACGCTTTATCATGGAGTCCTGGCCCGACCGTTGATCCCTCTCCTCCACAATCCGACTGATCCCTCTGAAGGATGGGCAACGTGTAGAAGGGTTAGTTTTTTTGACCGGGTTCGATTCTTGGGTCCTACTCTTTGGAAAATTCGTGGGATCTAATTCTAAGTGACAGGCGAAACAAGCCCTTCCATAGTTGCTTACCGCTGTGGATGGTCAACCGGATTATAAAGAATGGGGATCGATGGGCCAGACCCAGATTCCATGATAAATAATGTCAAGGGATGGAACAATAGAATCGAATCCGGTTCTCTAGAGTGAAAAGCCGAAGCGTTTCCACGCGGCAAATCCGATCATTGAAAAATTATACAGTACCGTTTGGGACAGGCCCATCGATTTGACTTTTTTTAGAATCCACACAGGTTGGCTTACAACCTATATGGATTGAGATCAACTGATGGATGGGAGTTTAATGGATTCCTCCTGAAAAAAACTGGAGGTGTGGGACCTAATAATTTATTTTTCAGAGCAAAAGTACAATACGCATGTCTTGATTCCACTATCTTGTCGATTAGAACGGGGTTTAATTCCTTGTCCCGATTTCCAAATGATTACATAGTAAAGCATTTGCTTACTACTTTAGAGAATCCAGGATCAAATTCAGGACCCACACCTCTAGTTTTCCAGGAGGAATCTGTGCGCAGACCTTTGAGCCACATCCTTCAACCCAGTTGACCTCACCATGAATGTTGGCCAACTTGTGGTAGCGGTCACCAAATACAGAATATCCCTTGTAAGATATGATGGTTTAATGAAACTAATTTAACACAATCTCTAAATTTTTTCAAAATGGGTTGAGCACAGCTTGTTGAATCTCAATCTTCACCTGACGGCTGTCCCTAACACAAGTGTTGGCTGGATGACCACAATGGCAATATGCTGTGCTTCCACCTTGGAATATCTGGGTTAATTCGGGAATCCCACACCTGCAGTCTTTTCAAGCGGCGTCCTGACTCGTTTCATTGAAACCATCTTTGGTTTTCCATTCTAGAGAACATGGATTCGATTCTCGGGTCCCATCCTTGAAAATATTTATCATGAGCCGGACTCGATCCGTCGATTTCCGTCTTCTACCATTCGACTGATCCTTCCCAGGGGTAGAAGCTTGTGGAAGGGTTTGTTTCACTGCTCCATTTAGTAATATACCTAAGTGGAAAGTGATCTGTTATTTAAAAAGCGTGGAAACAGCGTTAAACATCAAAGAATAAAATAAAAATCTTTTAGTTGGAAAATGATATAAAACAGTAACAAACAAGAGCAGGAACTAAGTGGCAGGATAATTTCAAGACCTATACAAACTATCCATCCATTGTTAAAGGCTCAATTAAATTGTGACCAGGATCGACGGCCCAGCTTGTATCCCTGGAATAAACATTCTGAAGATGGAATTGTATCTGATTTGTGAGTAGAAAGCAAAAGCATTTTCATGCAGTAATCCCTGACTTGTGTATTTTTCTTCTTTCATGGTTTTATACTGCTTTCTATCACTGTTAACTGAAAGATGTTACGAAGTGGGCCCGTACCTTTCCTGAAAAATTCTGGAGATAAAGGAACGGACATTTGAAACTGTATCTTCCAGTGTTGCAAGCAAACACATTTTTTATCAACAAATGACTCGACATTTTCTAGTCAGTCGCAATTACTAATAACAGGGCTGTAATAACCCTTCTGTAGGCTGCTCCTTATAGAGGAGTCAACCAGATTATAGAAGACCGGGATTGAGGGGCCGGACCTGGATTAATGAAAGAAATTTCCAAGGAGTGGGACCAAGAATCGAGCCCAAGTCCTTTAGAGTAGAAAGCCAAAGTGTTTCTACATGGCCAATCCTGCCAACTTGTAGGCTGCTCCTTATAGAGGAGTCAACCAGATTATAGAAGACCGGGATTGAGGGGCCGTACCTGGATTAATGAAAGAAATTTCCAAGGAGTGGGACCAAGAATCGAACCCAAGTCCTTTAGAGTAGAAAGCCAAAGTATTTCTACATGGCCAATCCTGTCAATACTGAGATGGCTTATCACTTGAAGATCAGGTTCAATTCTTGGGTCTCAAACTTTAAGACTATTTTCAAAAGTCCGGATCCAGTTAGGTCGGCCGGATGGCCGCGTGGCTTATCACCCTGGAGGATCCGGAGTCTACACCTCCAGTTTTTCAGGAGGGGTCAAGCCCAGGATCGTTGAACCCATCCTTCAGTCATCTGCTTGGGTCTCAAACTTTAAGACTATTTTCAAAAGTCCGGATCCAGTTAGGTCGGCCGGATAGCCGCGTGGCTTATCACCCTGGAGGATCCGGGATCTACACCTCCAGTTTTTCAGGAGGGGTCAAGCCCAGGATGGGTTCAACGATCCGTTGAACCCATCCTTCAATCATCCAATTGACTCCATCATGGGTGTTGGCCAGCCTATGATGGGCTCTATAAGTGGCCACCGCCAGATAAAGAATATCCCATGAGGATATGGCGGCTTAACCAAACTAACCTAACCTAACCGGATCCGATTGTGTATCAGCAATTACAGTTACTGTATTTATTTTGAGAAAAATGTTGTTCAAATTGAAATTAATCTTTAGGATAATTATCTATCTATAATTATTGTAGTAAACAAAATATTAGAATCAAGCTAAAATAATTTCTAAATTAAAAAAAGTAGATATTTAAATTAAAGCAAAAAGCAAAAAAGGGTTAATACACGAGTTACGAACTCGTTTACGACAAAAATTATTCAGATAAAAATGAATTGTTATCAATATTCGCTATATCAATATGACGTCATGCTTTTCTGCACTAGGAGTCGTTTCGCTTGTTGAATAGGCTTGAACGATTTAACTTTATTTATATTCCAGTTTGTAATATTTTAATAGTGGTATAACTCTTTAGAATTCACTGAAATGTAATTTGCTTGATTTAACTGCAAAGTTTGTTATTTTATAATCAAGATTAGTATGGCTGCAACATCTACGGGGAATCGGAGTTTTACTTTTAAAGTTGTTCTGCTAGGAGAAGGTTGTGTTGGTAAAACATCCCTCGTCCTAAGATACGTGGAAAATAAATTCAATGATAAACATTTAAGCACCTTACAGGTAAGTTATTCAACTATTTGAGGATAGATAATTGGTAAAGTAGGCGTAACCAGTTACAGATACAAAAACTCAAAATGTTTTGGTATTAATAATTGTCAATTAGTTCCGCTATTACATTTGACGTATGTAATTATATTACGTACCAATTTTTCTATGAAGCTTGTTGAAAATGTAAACTGAAAGTTGTTTTAGAGTTAATCAATTATTAATAATTCTAAGAAATAATAAAATCTTGAATATAAAATGTCCTTTGGTTTCCTTGATTCGAATTTAAAACTTTTTATTATAAAAGTTAAATTTGAATCAAAATTACTCTAAAATCAAAAGAGATATAAAAATTTGATTTTATTATAGGAGAGGGATTATCCAAGATTATCAATCAACATAAGACTTAAAAAGCCAAAATATCTAAAAACCAAAAAAATTGAAGTACATATAAAAATATCAATTTATTTGTGAGATTCAATATAAAGTTGATGTTTAATTAGAGATTTAACATATTGCTGCTATTTGTTCATATATAGAGAAAATATTGGGCCATATGGATTTAAAGAAGTATTGCCTTTTACTTGTGAAATTTGGAGTAACAATTACTATTAATGTGAATGATAATTAATCCTAAAAGTTTTTACTTCAAAATGTAAACAAAACCTTCTAAGAACTTGCATCTAATTTGTATTAAATTCATCCTTAATAGCAAATGCTTTGCAATTTTTTATTTTGCAAATATGGATGGAAGCTATAGGAAAATTTAGTGTGTTAAGCATTATAAACATCATATTTTACCTTATACTATTGATTTAAGTGGTTTATTTTTATAAAAAAAAATTTTTGAGTAAATTTCTGTGACTCCAAAGTCTAATTGGTCTAATGAGGTGGACTGATGCAATAGTGGATAAAAATGTAACAAATACTTTGATATTTTTGTACTCTATACATTTATTTGGTCTTTATTTAATACTAATAATTTTTTCTATTGATACTGCCAAAATGTTGACAGAATCAGACAGATTTAATTTTAATGTTTGGTAGAGAATTTTTTCATTTATATATAAAAAATATTGCTGGACTTTCAAACTTAATATAAATACAAGGTGTGTCTGAAAAGTTCAGTAAATGGTCTCAGAAAATAAAAGAAGAGTTACAAACAAAATACCTTTTAATATAAATACAAGGTGTGTCTGAAAAGTTCAGTAAATGGTCTCAGAAAATAAAAGAAACAAGAGTTACAAACAAAATACCTTTATAAAATTCAAAGAAATTTAACAGCACTTGAAACACAAAATAAACTTACGATAAATTTAAGCACTAAAAGCATTGTTGTTGCTTTTAGTGCTTAAATTTATCGTAAGTTCAAAATACCTTTACTAGCCTTCAAAGTAATCACCATTAGCTACAACACACTTCTGATATTGGTTGTAAAGCTGTTGGAAACTCAGCAAATGCTACTTGTGGAATCAAGCAAAGCACTGTGGTCACGCATTGTTGTATATCTACAACATCTGCGAAGCATTCTCAAATCCCAGAAGAACAATTTTGAAAGAAAGTTGAAGCACAATCCCAGACAACTCGTTCGATGTTATCTGGGATTGTGCTTGTTGACGGTCGACCCGAACGTGGCTTGTCCTCGAGACTTTCCTTTCCATCCCTAAAGCATTTAAACCACTCAACACACACTTTTTACTCATGACTTCAACATTGTACACTTGAACTAACATTCCATGAGTCTCCATCACCATTTTCCCTAATTTGAAGCAAAACTTCATGTTAATGCATCGCTCCATTTTGCAATGACACGAGTTCTCGCTTTTTACTCATGACTTCAACATTGTACACTTGAACTAACATTCCATGAGTCTCCATCACTGTTTTCCCTAATTTGAAGCAAAACTTCATGTTAATGCGTCGCTCCATTTTGCAATGACACGAGTTCTCACACTGACTCTATTAGCTTTCTTTCTTTCAAACAAAGCGATAGAGGGTGTACTCAATAGTTTTACCCTTGAAAAAGAAGAATGAAATAGAAGAAGAAAGGAAAGAATAAGAATAGAAGTAAGTCTCCTACTAGAAGAAGTGTGATAGGCCACTAGATGGAAAAGAGAGATGAGCCAACACCCCAAGAGGGTCAGGCAATCTACAGTAATACACAGAAGGCAAAAAAAATTAACTTTGGCTCGCAGGCCCAAAAACGGATGCGCAGACCAGAAGCACAACAAACAGACTCAGAGAACTTGTCCGGAACAACAGAGTTCACACAGCACACACAGAAGGACTCCCAACAGAATTCTAGCAGGGATGGGACACAATAGGCGGAAGATGAAGAACTCGGGGAGAACTTGTCCCACGAAGAATGATGAGCAGTAACAAACACACAAGGCTGCAACCACTACTGAACCACTACTGAAGCACTACAGCAAAGACTTCACTGAGAGGCAGAAGTCTTCACCGAGAAGAAAGCGGAGAATTTCCATGAACAGTCCACTATACAGAAGTCTGCTAAAAAATGAGAACAGCCGAAGCAGAACAGAACACCATAGGCAGAGGAAGCAGTCCCACACCACAGAAGAAGCACCACTTAGTGTCCCAAATTTAGGAGCAAACTAAGAAAAGAGCAGAATCCCACAGTGCAAACACAATCCCAAAAAACAGCAGCATGGACACAATTACACTGAAGGACTAGAAGTCCCCCCCACATCCAAAGCCTTGGATTGGGTGATGAAGTCCAGAATGCCCTTAAAAATATTCTTGTCTTTGATAAGTCTGCTTGGTCGCAGTGTGCACCACTGCTTCACTTTGGTGATTTGCATGATAGGGGCGCTTGTTGATATGTCTCTCAATTCGTATGCGTAGGCGTCTCATCCTAACCAGCGTGGTTTTTTACATATGGGACAATTCACTGAACACAAACAGACTCAGAGAACTTGTCCGGAACAACAGAGTCCACACAGCACACACAGGAGGACTCCCAACAGAATTTTAGCAGAGATGGGACACAACAAGTGGAAGACGAAGAACTTGGGGAGAACTTGTCCCACAAAGAACGATGAGCAGTCACAAGCACAGAAGGTTGCAACCACTACTGAAGCACTACAGTAAAGACACCACAGTGAGGCAGAAGTCTTCACTGAGAAGAAAACGGAGAATTTCCATGAACCGTCCACTATACAGAAGTCCGTTGAAAAACAGGAATAGCCGAAGCAGGAATAGAACACCATAGGCAGAGGAAGCAGTCCCACATCTCAGAAGAAGCACCACTTAGTGTCCCAAATTTAGGGGCAAACTAAGAAAAGAGCATAATTCCACAGCACAAATACAATCCCGAAAAACAGCAGCACGGACACAATTACACTGACGGACTAGAAGTCCCCCCACATCCAAAGCCTTGGATTGGGAGTCCTCCTGTGTGTGCCATGTGGACTCTGCTGTTCCGGACAAGTTCTCCGAGTCTGTTTGTTGTGCTTCTGGTCTGCACATCAGTTTCTGGGCCTGCAAGCCAAAGTTTTTTTTTTTGCTGGCTTTTTGCCTTTTGTGTATTACTGTGGACTGTCTGACCCTCTTGGGGCATTGGCTAATCTTCTCTCTTTTCCATCTAGTGGTCTATCACACTTCATCTGGTAGGAGACTTACTTCTATTTCCTGTTCTTTCCTTTCTTCTACTTCATTCTTCTTTTTCAAGGGTAAAACCATTGAATATGCCCTCTATTGCTTTGTTTGAAAGAAAGAAAGAAATCTGTGGAGTGAGCAAGGATAGGTAATGAGATTTGTGTGCATCCAAAGTCTTGGATTGGGTGATGAAGTCCAGAATGCCTTTAAAAATATTTTTGTCTTTGATAAGTTCTGATAAGTCACAAGGCCAATTAAGACCCGAATGAAGCACTTTATGAAGAAGGCTTCTCTTTGCATGTCATAAGTGGGACAGTCAAATAAGTAATGCAAAATATCTTGAGTTGAGTTGTTGTCACAACTACAAGTTTTATTATTACAGATGTGAAACCTTTCTAAATATACATTGAAGTTCTCATGTCCCGTAAGGAACTGGGAAAGCTGGAAACTATTAGTAAAGTGATTAAATTTCTGTCTTTCTAAGACTGAAGCAGGTAGACCAAAAGCCTGTTCTTATTGTCTGCAGATCCGATAAAATAATGTGATCCTGCTTAAACGCAGCCTCAAATTTAGGCACTTAACTTCCTGTGCATTTATTCCTTACACCAAGATTTTAAACAATCTGAGGAAAAAGCAACCCAACAAGGCTGCAGTTTTGCAGCCTTGTTGTCTTCTGGAATTGCAGTTTTTCAATGCAATTCCAGAAGACAATGCATTTATTCCTTACACCAAGATTTTAAACAATCTGAGGAAAAAGCAACCCAACAAGGCTTACGCAGTTTTTCAATGCAATTCCAGAAGACAATGTGTCAGCTGCTACTTCAAACAATTACTCATCAAAACTAAGATTTTATTTACTACATAGTGTTTTTAAAAACTTAAATAAAGTTAGCGTATTTATAATACTGTATACTGCATATATTGTGATTATTCGTAAGTACTGTAATACACATTAAATAAAGTGTCTTTAAACTGAAAAATACAGATAAAGCAAGGATGAAAATGTTTAGAAGAAACGTTTGCAGGAACCTAATTCTATATTTCCCATAGGTACAATGGTTCAGTATTCACTAATTTAATATTCGCGAAGAATTTACAAAATGTAACTACCACGAATAACAAGGATTAACTGTATATACATACATACATACCTACATACATACATACATACATACATACATACAATGCTCCCAATGATGCAAAATACGAATCATTTATTCATTTTGTATCATTCTTACTGAAATATTTTATACATATAATCTTTAAGAACAAATTCTTATTATTCTTAAATAGTTATCTTATAACTGAAATTCCCACCTTAAAACAGCTATCAATTTGTCTCTTTCCTACTCTTGAAATAGTTTCAAGAGTAGGAAACAGACAAATTTATAAAAATGCCATGGGCATAAATAAAAATAATCAGAACAACATAAAAGTATGCAGGTAAATACATAAAAGTATGCAGGTAAAGTATGCAGGCAAAGAGAAGCCTTCTTCATAAAGTGCTTCATTCAGGTCTTAACTGGCCTTGTGACTTATCAGAACTTATCAAAGACAAGAATATTTTTAAAGGCATTCTGGACTTCATCACCCAATCCAAGGCTTTGGATGCACACAAATATCATTACCTATCCTAAGTTCTTGGATTACCTTTTACAAAGGTAATCCAAGAAATAGAAAATTAAGGAATGAAAAAGATCAATACAAGGAGGACCAGAAAACAGATATGTATGTAATACTTCTCTATAACAAAGACCTAGAGAAAAATAAAGAATATGAAGGCATCACAAAAGAAACTTGAAAGAAGACTCACTAAACACAAAAATGATTTAAAAATGGAAAGTATAGAAATGGCATTAGCTAAACAATTTTATGAACGTAATTTAGATATTAAATAGGCCAGCACTAAAGTGATCAAACCTTGTAAAATTCCAAAAGAAAGCCTGTTGAAAGAATCTATGGTAATTTTAAAAAGAGTCCACTATAGAAATGTAATAAATGAGCAACAAAATGATCAATTGCCAAAAGCTTATGTATATAGTGTGCAGAAAAAGCATATAAAATCTGCTAAGTAGATTACTGACACAATAAAAATTTTAAATGTTTTCAACAGTCCTTTATTTAGATTTTTCTGTAAATTTTTTCATTTCAAAATTGGCTACAAACCAAAATGTTCTTAAAAAAATGCAAATTATTTTAATTTTGTAAATTTTGGAACAAATATTTTTTATTATACTTATTAATTCAGTAGTTCTATATTATTTTACTTAAGCTGATGCTGGTTATGTATATTAACTATAATCAGCTTACATTTCTAAGAATAAATGTTTCGTATTATTGATGTGATAGTGATGAGTTTGTTCTCTAGATCTCTAGATATTTTAAAGTTAATTTTATAATATTCAGAAGTAAACATTTTGTTAAAATTCAAATGTCTGAACATAAAAAAATTACTGTAAGAAACTACAGTATATATCCTATACCAACAAATGGCGATAAATTAGAAAATTCTTTATAAACAGCAATAAAAAATGCAAGCAGCAAAAATGGATATTTTCATGATTTGACATATCATATGTAACAATACATCAAGATTTCTGTGACAGGAACATCAAAAAACTAATCTAATAAAATTGTGTTTAAGCAAAAGTTAAAAATTACAATATTTACTAAAGAATGAGTATGAGCATTTCTTATGCATATATAAGCTTATTGAAAAATGCTCTCAAGCAGAAAAACAGAATATGTTTTCATGGAAAAAACATCTAAAAATGTAAAAGTTGGGAGACTAGCGGTCAGAAAAATATATTCTGAATCCCCATTATTTTCAAAAATACAGTAAATCAGGAGTGAATATAGGAAGACTAACATTGACAATATAGTTGATGAACTGTATTTCTTTTTCCAATGCACAACATTTCTGAAAAAATGAGGGTACAAAATATTTTTTTCTGGCCTCTAGTTTTCCATACACTTTTTTTCCGTTTTGAAGTTTATTTATGCATCTTAATTGGCACGAGCAGAATTAAGAACAAATTTGTAATCATAATGCGGTAAAAAGCATTTTATAAGTTGCTTCGTTTTAGAGTTATTCTTTGTTAAAGAAACGAGATTTGAACTCTTGAAATGTCAGAGGACAACTCCGTCCCACCGATTTCGATAGGCTTTAATCTACA